>JAJHPC010000009.1:7012701-7307701 GCA_024447665.1 Juncus inflexus | reverse complement strand
GTGGATATCTAGAGATGGGATATCCTTCAAATCATCTCTAGTAAACTAATAGAACCTTAATCCAAGTTAGTTTTAAAAAAAAAGGAACTTTGATCAAATCATAAATCAAATAAGGATTTGTTTGTATAGTCGTTACAAATCCAATTTGACTTTCAACTAGAAGAGTCAAAATCTTTTTTTTTTCGAAGTTGGAAGTTAAACTTTATTTCACAACTGAAGAAGTTCAATTTTCTCAATAAATTACTTACCCATAAAAACTTTCAGTTCCCTTTGTCTATCCACTACTTCATCTGAATGCAAACAAAGGAATTTCAATATATTAATATTAGGAAGGAAAAAGAGAAAACTAATCTTTCCAGGAAAAAGAAGAATTATTATTTGAATACAAGATGACACAAGAAAAGAGTCACAAATCTTTTTTCTTGTGTCAATCCAATAGACGATTAGAAAGATAGGGAATCCCTTCTTCTTTCTAGAAAGTATTTGTTCCTTTCATTTTTCTCATCTTTGCTTTGCATTCTCTAAATCAATGATTTTTCGAACTTGATGTTAAGGAATTTGTGAACTTAGAAATTTATTTCATACAATTAAACCTTTTCAAACTGTTTTTTTTTAAACCAAAGGTAGAATCTACCCTGTGAGTGTTACAATGAATTTGATTGGGAAGTCCAATGGCAAAAAGAAGGGGATTCATTAGCTCGTTATTTAGTACGAATTGGTCATTGCAAATACTATTAGCTGAATGGTTGGACTTTTTATTCATATTAATTTACTTCATCATAAATTGGTGCTATGCATTGTCCGTGTTTATATTTCTCCAATTACATAACTTTACACGTTTTTCTCTATGTCCTCGTCCCTACGACAGGTGTGAAGTGTCTGATTGGTCGCAAGTTTTCTGACACATCGGTCCAAAACGACATGCAACTGTGTCCTTTCACTATCATCACTGGTCTGAACGACAAACCAAAAGTAGTAGTCCAATACAAGGGCGAAGAGAAGCAATTTTACGCGAAGGAGATTTCGTCCATGATCCTTGTCAAAAAGAAGCAAGTCGTCGAGTCCTATCTCGTGTGCACCATCAAGGACGCGGTTGTGACGGTCCCGGCCTACTTCAATGACTCCCAACGCCGCGCCACCAAAGACGCGGGGGCCATTGCGGGATTAAATGTGATGAGAATCATGGATTCTCTGACAGCTGCAGCCGTAGCGTACGGCTTTGACAATCGTGGAGGTAGCAAGAAGAATGTGTTTGTCTTCGACCTGGGTGGCGGCACATTCGGTGTCTCCTTGGTGACAATCAACGGCAGTCTCTTTGAGATAATTGACAAATTGGCATACTGATTTGACTATGTACATGTCTAATCTAATCAATAGCCTGAATTGTTTAAATCATTATGTAAATATTCTTGTGGGCCATTCCAAGTATGCAAGTAGTAGTGACTTTTATTGTATGCACAAGATAAGAAGAGTATATACTGGTTTATATTTGGATGTGCTAATTATAGGTTGCAGCTTGCTAGCTCAAGCGGTAGACATGACTCATAACACATTTGATATTTAACAAGTCTCTCAATCGCCTAATATTGGATTTGACCTCGATAAAATTGCAAGTTAAGGCGACTGCGGGAGACACACACTTAGGAGGGGAGGATTTTGAGAACCGCATCTTGAATCACTTTGCCGAAGAATTCAAGAGGAAGTAAAGAAGGACATTACGTGCAATGCAAGGGCCTTGAGAAGGCTAAAAAGTGCATGTGAACGCACCAAAATAGCCCTCTCTGTTGCCACTTTGATCACGGTCCAAGTAGATTGCCTCTACGAAGGCATTGATTAATTTCTCATCAAAAATCAGCAGGGCTCGCTTTGATGAACTCAACTGGACCTTTTCTCAAGGTGCATGGAGCTTGTTGGTCGATGTCGCAAGGATGCCAAGATCAAGAAAAAGAGCATCGATGATTTGGTACTTCTTGGTGGCTCCACGAAGATTGTGAAGGTACAGCAACTTTTGCAAGATTACTTTGAAGGCAAGGAGCTATGTAGAAGGATAAATCCTGATGAGGTTGTGGCCTATGGCACTGCTGTACAAGCTACCAAGTTATCTGGGCAGGGAAACAGGATTGTGCAAGAGTTGATGCTTGTTGACGTCACCGCTCTCTCCTTTGGCACTGACATAGTGGGAGGGCTTGTGTGCACTGTGATCCCGAGAAACACTCGAATTCCTGTAAAACAAGGAGGCTACCTTTATCACGATACATGATAACCAAAAAGAGGTTCCCATCCAAGTGTATGAGGGCAAGAGGATGATGCTTACTGAAAACCATTTCCGGGGTGAGTTTGATCTCTCTGGGATCGCTCTTGCTCCGAGAGGTCCAATAATAGATGTTTGCTTTGATATTGACAATGATGGCATATTTAATGTGTCTGCTACAGACCGAACTAGCGGCACCAAGAATAGTATAGTGATTACAAATGAGCAAGGCCAGCTCAACGAGGAGGAGATCGAGAGGATGATTGCTTGACACTGAGAAATACAAGGCCGAGGATGCGGAGCTCAAGAGGAAAGCTGATGCCAGGAACAAACTCGAGAAGTATGCGTGCAAAGTGAGAAACGCCATTAGATGCAAAGTTCTCAAACTCAGTGCCTCTTGAGAAGAAAAGCATGGTGTAATGAAACTAGACAATTACATACGAACTGAAGCAAATAACCGCGTCGCTAACAGAGAAATAGAACAATAGTGACTGCACAGTAACACGGCAGCACTAAACCAGCAGCAACCTTGTGATTATCAGTAGCGGAAATAATAGTGCAGCAATACGCTCACACTAGCCCAAGAAAGAACAATAATAGAAGAAGAAAGAATTGAACAATGGAACTTGAAAAGTAAGATAAATTTCTTATTACAAGAGAAAGAAAGAGATACAAAATATTATTGTTGTTGGAATGAATAAAACTCTACCCCTATCCCTCTATTTATAGGATAGTCATATCTAATATAAGGAAAAAACCCAAAGAATTATTGCCCCAATTAACACCTATACATGAAAATACTAAACCTCATTGTCAAGAAATCTAATTCATGGTAATATCAAACATTCTTGTCAAGAAATCTTATTTCCAAGAAATATCTTTCCTAATTTGTTGACTGCTTTCATAACATACAAATGCATCTTTATATTTTAACACTCTCTCTTAAAGTGCATTTGGCCACGAGCCCCAACTTGGCTCACAATAACTAAAATGATCCCTTGGAGAGAGACTTGGTGAAAATATCAGCCACGTTGTAAACGCTTCTCACCTCCTCAACTCCAATAATTTTATCAAGCACCTTTTCACAAATGAAGTGATGCTCGATCTCGATGTGCTTGGCTCTCGCATGACAATCATGATTGGCCGCCAACTTCAACGCACTCTGATTGTCGCCTCGAATAACCGTAGGACCAGTAACCATGTTGCAAATATCCTCGACCAACCTCCGTAATCAAACACACTCTTGTGCCACAAGTCATGATGCCTTGTACTCCGCCTCGGTACTAGAAAGAGAGACCGAATCTTGCTTCTTACTACACCAAGAAACACTTACAGAATCACAAGAGAAAACATAAATGGATGTCGATCTCTGATCATCCAAATCACCGCCCATGTCAACATCGGTATATCCATGCAAAACGAACTCAGAACCCTTCTTATAAAATAAATCGAGATTAAGAGTCGAACTCACATACTTGAGAATTCTCTTCGCTGTATCCAGATGCAACTTTATTAGAGCTTGCATAAACCGACTCACCAAGCCGACCGCGAAGGCAAATATCCGGTCTAGTACTCGTAAGATAATTTAGGCTTCCAACAAGAGGATGAAACTTCCGAGAATCCGGAAGTACCTTTCCATCATCACATCTCAATTTGAAATTTACATCCAGCGTGGTCGAACAATGCTTACCTTCTTTTATGCCAAATTTCTCAATGAGCTTCCCAGCATAGACCGTTTGAGGGATAAAATACCCGTCTTTCAAACCTTCCACTTCCAATCCCAGGAAGTGACTAAGCTCTCCAAGATCCTTCATCCCGAATCGAATAGAGAGCACGCCCCGAAGTCTTACAACTTCACCTTCATTATTGCCGGTGATGATCATGTCGTCCACGTATAAAAGAATGACCACGTGTAGCCCCGCCTTCCTTTTCACAAATAAACTGTGATCCGAACTCGAAGAAGAATAACCACAAAATTGCAAATATTCCGCAATTTTGCCATACCAAGCTCAAGGTGCCTGCTTTAAACTATATAGCACCTTCTTCAGCTTGCACACATTGTCAAGATGCACCTTGGAAATATATCCAATTGGTTGCTCCATATAAATCTCCTTGTTGAGTTCACCATACAGGAAAGCATTCTTCACATCCATCTACCACAGCTTCCAAACTAGCGAAGCAGCCATTGAAATCACAACTCGCATGGATGTCATCATGGCGACAAGACTAAAGGTCTCTTCATAATCCTCGCCATACTGTTGAGAAAAACCTCTAGCTACAAGCCTAGTTTTATAGCGCTCAGCACTCCCATCCGCCTTACGTTTCAACTTGTAAACCCATTTGCAAGTAACCGGATCCACTCTCTTGGGGTTCGGAACAAGATCCCAAGTTTTATTTTTCCGAAGAGCTTGCATCTTCTCATCCATAGCATCTTCCCACGACTTGTTACGTTTCGCCTCTTTGAAGCATGAAGGTTCACCATCCGTCGATCCTGAAAAGAAACATGAATACGTCGACAAGAAATTTTCATCTCTATATCTAGCCGGCCAAGTTACCGTTCTTGTCGACCTCCTTAGAGGTTGTACATTTCTATTTTCTTGTGATTGTACTTCATTGCTCCCCCTGTCACCTTGATCCATCTCACTTGAACTCGTGACAGTCGACGTAGGCGATGAGAATCTCGGATCTTCACTCAGGTTACCCATGTCATCAACACCCGGGTTTTCCATGTGAACAACAGGTGGCGTCAGCAAATTCGAATCTACCACTTGGGAACCACCATCATCATATAGAGAAGACACATCATCAAACACCACATCTCGAAAGACAATGAATTTATGAGTTGTCAGATTCATGCATTTTCATCCCTTCTTTCTTTAATCATAACCTATGAAAACAAACTTCCGAGCCTTAGCATCTAACTTCGTGCTCTTCTCATCCGGTATGTGAACAAAGCACGTACAACCGAACACTTTCAAATGGTTCACACTTGGCTTCTCATCGAACATCAACTCATGAGGTGACGTCATGTTAATCGGATTGCAGGGAAGCTGATTAACCACGTAGGTAGCACATGCCATACCTTCCGCCCATAAGGCCTTCGGTAAATTCTGCGCATACATCCAACTCCTACACACCTCCACCAGATGCCGAATTTTCCACTCCGCCATACCGTTTTGTTGTGGTGTATAAACACAAGTCAACTCCTTCTTGATGTCATGCCTCTTGCAAAATGAGAGAAACTCCTTGGATGTAAACTCGCCTCCATTGTCGGTTCGAAACTTCTTAATCGTTTTACCGAGCCTTCCCTCAATCATCATTCTAAATTCTCGAAATTTAAAAAATGTCTCCCGTTTCTCCTTTAGAAAATGAACACAAGTGTACCGTATAAAATCGTCGACGAGTACCAACATATACCGAGCACCCCCGTACGTCGCGTTTTGCGTAGGACCTATCAAATCATCATGAATAAGTTCTAACATACCTTTACCCCTTGATTGAGACTTCTCGAAAGGCAGCCGATGAGATTTACCACATTGGCAACCCTCACATATCTCAACACTACTTGCAAAAGAAAGAGACGGAAGCCCGTTGACAAGATTCCTCGAAACCATCGCCTTCAACTTGTCAATACCCACATGGCCGAGCCTAGCATGCCAAACCGATATACCATCATTATTGCTCATCTTGTCAACATACGAGGAAGAAGCCGAAAGAGCATACAAGTCCTTTACCCTCTTACCAATGTGAGTAACATCACCCTTCACCTCCCCCACATTTCGAAGGAAATTCACATCCTTCGGGCCAAACAAAACATAGTGACCCATATCAACTGCATTCGCCACCGACAGAAGATTCTTCTTCATACCTGGCACGTGATAAACACTGTTTTCACCACATGATGACCACAATCGAAATCAATGATCCAGTTGTCCTCGGAGTTAACAAGAAGCACACACGTCTAACGAAACTCCTTCTTCTACAAAATTCATATCCCAAACTTCACACTTCACAATATCCTCCTTATCCGCGGCATTTCCTTCCCTCAACTTAACACGACAATTCTTCCTTATGTGACCGAGTTTTCCACATCGGTAACACTTGATAGCTGACCGAGAACCACTATTTGAAGAAGACTCCCCTTCTTCGTAATCGCCTTCTTCTGTTCCTCTTGGTTATAACAAGTCTTTACTTTGTTAGACACAAGAGCAATACCTTCGCCTTCAGAAACCGAAACACCCGCCATTTTTCGAGGCAACGATTCTTGAGAAGCGAGCAAATTTTCAAACTCCATCAAGTATGGTTATTGCGCCCACCCTTGTATTGAGGTAACGAACGTGACATACTCTCTTCGAAGACTGCGAATAATATACGGGTTCAACTTTGCCTCCGAAATAGCCTCTTCCGATTTCAAGATAGAAATTTCAGAAAATAAATCCTTTACTCTCAAGAAATATTGAGAGATAGATAATTCACCTTGTGTGCAACTCGCCAACTCATTCTCCAGAAATTGTAATCGTGCTGTATTCTTCTTGTTGAGCAACTCATCAAAAGTTTTACAAATCTCGGCCGCCAGTTTGCACCCCTTAATATGCTCGAATCGATCGCGCAATATCAACCTCTTCAACAAGAACTCCGCCTTAGCATTCTCTTTCGACCCTCCTTTATTGCGTCTGCATTCGTCACCGTACCATCCGTACCGATGACGGACATCGGTGCAATCTCCGTACCAACAATGATCTCCCATAACCCCTCACTCTTAATACAAGACTCCATACCACTCTTCCACATAGAATAATTCGAAAAATTTAGAGCCTCAATACCAAGTCTACTAATCCGACTTCCAAACTCCATAGATGCCGTAATAAACAATCATCGTCTTCACTAAGGGACGAGAACAACACTGTCTGTCGTCAACGCCGTCGTCTACCATCCTTGAAACTTTGATATCATATAAAATATAAAGAAACCAGACAGTCACACAAGGACTGAACCAGATAACCACATCGCTAATAGAGAAACATAACAATAGTGACTGCGCAGTAACACGGCAGCACTAAACCAACAACGACCTTGTGATTATCAGCAGCGGAAATAATAGTACAGCAATACGCTCACGCTAGCCCAAGAAAGAACAATAATAGAAGAAGAAATGATTGAACAATAGAACTTGAAAAGTAAGATAAATTTCTTATTACAAGAGAAAAAAAGTGATACAAAATATTGTTGTTGTTGGAATGAATAAAAAACTCTATCTCTACCCCTCTATTTATAGGATAGTAATATCTAATATAAGGAAATAAGCCAAAGAATTATTGTCCCAATTTAACACCTATACATGGAAATATTAAATCTCCTTGTCAAGAAATCTAATTCATGGTAATACCAAATTTTCTTGTTAAGAAATCTTATTTATAAAAAACATCTTTTCTAATTTGTTGACTACCTTCATAATATATAAATGCATTTTTATATTTTAACACATGGTTGAGAGGGCCGTTGCGCAAGCTCTCATCTGGCTCGACGACAACCAACTTCCTGATGTGGCGGACTCTGAGGCTGAGATGCAAGCGCGGAAATGGATTTCTGACCAATTATCACTGAGATGTACAATAGTCGTTCTTTGTATCGTTTGCATTTGGATGATGAATAGGCTTGTTTTCTTTTCTTAAGGATGTTAAATGTTAACTTTTTTTGTTTCCATGATTGGATTTGAACAAGAAAACATTTCACTGCATTATGACAGACCAAGCTTCCTATCGTGGCATAACCTTTTTGTTTTCATATTGTATAGCTTTTTATTTCGGATACTTTTTGGATACTTTTTTCTGGTTCTTTCACGCCTTGATAATTAATTAATGCCTGTGTTGTGAAAAGATGCATTAATCTTGATGATTCTATCGTATATTATTATTGTTATAATGGTTGGATGTTCCATGACCGTTTGTGGAAGTCATGATCTAACTACAATAGATACTAGGGCTTATGTCGCTCCGCTTCGGTTTATATTTTTTTATATTATATAGTTTATATATTTGAATTTATTTAATTGATATAATTTAGTTTATGTAAGCATATGAAAATTAGGCATTACTTATTTCAAATACTAGAATATAATATCTAGTAAGTTAAAAATAAATATAAAAATATAACTCATCACATGCAAAATTATAATAAAGATGCCACAAAAAATCCGGACGTACGTAATATATAGTATATATTTGAATTTATTTAATTGATGTAATTTAATTTAGATAAGCATATGAAAATGGGACATTACTAATTTTAAATACTATAATATAATATCTAATGAATTAAAAAAATTATAATAATACAATTCATTACATGTAAACTTATAATGAAGATGTCACAGAACATCGGATACATTGTACACGTGTCAGTTGTGTGTCATACGTCCAAAATTATAAGTAGTATATATGTCAAAGAGAGTGACGCAGATAAAAAAAAATCTCTGTTGATGAAACTATACATAAATTTTACACTAAAAATTGGATTATTTTCCATTCCAACCCCAATTGTACATTTCATCACTAATGAAATTCATATATACAACTAAATACACCGCCATGTTGCTGCCTGTTTATTGGAAAAGAATGATGGAGGATGCTCTTGGAGACACCTTCAACTGGCTAGACCACAATGAACTTCCTACCATGACAGACTGTGAGGCCAAGTTGAAGAAGCTGAAGTTAATATGCGACCTGATTATGGCTCAAAAGTACAATGGTTGATTCTAACAAGGACATATGTTCTTTATTGATATTTTTGTTGGATTTTCTTTTGTTTAGGTGATGGATTGTGTCTAACTTTGTTAGCAAATGATCCATAACCTAGTTGGTAGAATATATTGCTTATGTAACACATATATATATCGGAGTTTCGCAACCCATCAAATATAGGTTGAATCTTAAAAAAATAAAATCAAGTGACATGCAGTCAAAGCCCGTAATTTATCACCAAGAGTGAGTGTTCCTCTAGC
Source organism: Juncus inflexus (assembly GCA_024447665.1). Lineage (NCBI taxonomy): Eukaryota > Viridiplantae > Streptophyta > Magnoliopsida > Poales > Juncaceae > Juncus > Juncus inflexus. Next base: position 7,298,450 of record JAJHPC010000009.1, on the reverse strand, counting down.
TACTCTGAACAAGTGGCTCAATATCATTTTTAATGCAAATGGGTCTCTAATTTAGTAGTTGAGTATCTTGATTTTGATATAAGAAGTTAAAGATTCAATACCCATTCGCACTAAATTAATGCATGCACTAAACATTTTTTCTTTTTTTCTTGTATAAATATTTCTCACTTGAGGAACTTCAAAAAAATAAAAATAAAAAATAAAATTGTCTTGTTGGGTTTTCTTTTGTTTAGGTGATGGATTGTGCCTAAATTTGGTCTTCATCAGGATTCAGGAGTCAGTATATAGAAGTATATATAAAGTGATGACTTAAGTTTATGATTTATTGATGTTAGTATGTTTAAAAGATGCATCAACTAATCATGTTGTTATTATCCTAATTGTTGCTATCTCTTTCTTTGTTATTGTTGTTAATGAAATGTCGTTGCTATTTAATATGACTAGAATAATTCCCGCGCTACGCTGCGAGTTTATAATTTTTTTTGCTTATTTTAGACGTACAGATCATTTGATCTTATGAAAAGATATTCATACAGAGGCAAAATAGGTAAAAAACCTGCATAAACCATTTCTTTCTTCTTTTTTTTTTAATCAGAGTAAGAAATATACACTCGGCCTTTCAAAGTAACTCATGAGTTATCCTTCAATAAAGTTTCTTAGCTTATTCCATCTTATTATGCTGTTCAATCTGAAAAAAAAAGAATATCATAACCTATTGCACAACATATAACTTAAAACAAGCAAATAAAAAATGTAATTTAAGTAGATATTTTCATTGTTTTAAGGGAGGATGAATATTTACAAAGAAAGAAAAAACAGAAAATATGAAAATTTCCGAACAAAAAAAGAAACAAAACGACATTACCTGTACATGAGGCCCCAAAAAGATAAATCATGAAAAAAGGAGGGGGATTTTATGCAAAATTAACCAAAACCGAAACCTTCGCTTGCTTCATGAATCGCGAGCAAAAGCCTTTCTTCCAATTGTTCCTTTGTATTATATTCAGGCAGATTCAACTGATTAAAACTGCAACACAATTGAAAAGGAAATTTTAATTTAAATAAATAAATGAAACCTTAAATTAAGGGAGAATTTCATATTTGCCCTTCCAAAACACTGAAATATCAGACTTACCCTTCAAGAAAAGAAATTATTAAATTTATCCTTCCAAAACACAAAATATATCATATTATCTCTCTTGAAATGCAAATATTTACTACCCTTTCAAAATTCCAAAATATATATCGTTTATTTTCCTTGTGGTGTTTTACAGTCTTAAACCCTAAAATGATTATTAAACCCCAAGCAAGACCTAATTTTGCCTCAGCCTTCTCAATTTGTGGGATTATTCAGGCATCTAAAAAAGTCTAATTTTGTACTAATAAACCCTAACTAAAAACCCTAAATTTAAGCTTACCATGTTTGAGCAGAAGGAAGCCTATCAGGAGCTCCATAGGGCTTGTGAATCTAGAACCTCTGAGCTCCTGATATTCCTTCTAACGCCTTAAACCCTTCCAAAAGTACCTTCAAAATAAATAAATAAATAATTAGGGTTTCAGTTTCAATTTCACCAAAAGGATTAAAGCATTCAGTCATCAACACATGGTACAAGAGTACCAAAATTGACTATTATCTTGAAGTTTTTTGTTTTATTTTATTTTAAGTCGGACTCATAATTTAGCTCTTATGAAAGGAGTAAACCGAAAGAATCAAAACATTAACTTCATTCTCACGGTTCTTCCATTTCCTTTAAGGTGAGCTGAGGCTTAAAACCAATACATACTACTTAATACATGTGGTAAAAGAAATAGATCATGTGGTCTCGATGTATTTTTCATTGTGATGACCATGATTCTTGCTTTCGCATTCGCAATTGTCGCTTTGCAACCTCATGTAAATTTTTAAATAAATAATTAATGATTGAGAAATTTTACGGAAAGCACCTTTTATTTTCCTGATATTACCGAAAGCACCTTTTTTGTATATTACGAAAAGCACCCTATGTTTCTCTGATATTACGAAAAAGCAAAAATTCACTCCAATTATTCAATTTATGAGTGATTCATAAAGACAGCCTAAAGTTGGTTGTCGTTTAACAAATTATTATTAGTGTGTATTTGTGTTTATTGAAGAATCGCAAAAAACTGGATTGAAATGTAGAAAATAATGAATAAATGATGAGACAAAAACACAAACACTTTGCGTGCGACCAATAACAAGCAATTGTTAAACCAAGAAATTATAGTTGTGAGGTGTTAGACAGAAAATATAAGAGATGAGATCAAGACGACTTTCAAGAAAGATGCTAGCATACCTTTTGGGGATCACACACCCTCAGAATATTGTTTGTGCACAAACAAACAAGGGTTTGAATGACGGCAAAAGAGGTGCAATTTTCGGAGGCGATGAAAGCACTTGTAGAGCATCTCGCACTCAAATCGGATTCAGGATCGCAAGCCTAAAGATGATTTAGTGGCGAAAAAAAATCTCTTGAAGAGGTTTGAGGAGGGAGAGCGCGAGACAGAAATGGAGGGTAGAGAGGAGTGCATGTAGAGAGGACAGAGGAGGCGAACAGTCAATAATCAACAGTTCTGCCAAGTGAGGGGGACGAAGTCACTTTTAACATCAAATTAGGTTTTCAGACTCGAAATTTATTTTTCAAACTTTCACTCAACCTATGAGCGAAAATGCTAGTTCTGCAAATAAAATTAGCCAAACGCTCTTTTCAGAATTAATTTTTTTACGCTATTTAAAAAAGGGGACGGATACACTACACATGCTTATTCATGCTTATTTATCACCCGCTTTTGATAATAGCATTAAATGAAAATTTTGAAAATTCTAAATGGACCTTCAAACAAGAAAGTCATATAGACCCTGTGGTTCTTTTCCATACATATTTCTCTAAGCAAAACAATATCACAATTTCATTAATCTAATCTTACAAACTTCAAAATCTCAACAAAACTAATCAGGTTATTAATGTAATATTAGAAAAAAATCAATTCACTTGAGGTTTAACAATTGATTCATCTACTGCTTCCATTTCTTCAATACTTGGTTTCTTCAAACTGGCCATGTATGTTAGATATATAGTCCAAAGAAATGAGAATGAGTTGCTCACTAGAGGCTGAAAAATAATTACAAGTAAATAAAATAATAGCAATTTCGAATAAAAAACAAAGTAAATAAAATAAGGGGATTTCTTAAAAAACCCAATGTTTCTAAATATTAAAAAAAACCCTCACTTTAAGATTCTAAAAAAACCCTATAAAGTAGCACGAAATTTTTTATTCCAGTGTAAACTTTAACATTCCATCCAATTATATTTTTCTTGGGCCAAGATAACCTCATCATTTTTTTATTAATTCTATTAAACTTAATTAAATAAAAATAATAAATAAATAATGAAATATTTTATGACATAATATTAAAACAATATTTCATTATCTTATTTTACAATTTTATATTATATTACACTATATATTACATTAAATATTAATTTATATTACATAAAAACTATTTTATATAAAATCTTAAAATAAAAGAATTTATCATAAAATGGTAGCATAAAATATCGTAATAAATATTATGAAATATTATATCACAAAACATTATTTATTATTATTTTTATCAATAAAACTTACAGAATTTATAAATAAAAGAATGAGGGGCATTTTTGTCCCAAAAAGATAAATGGATGGAATATTAAGTTTACCAATCTAGGTGGGTAGTCCACTTTTTCTTTTCTTTTTGAAGAAATTTAAATTGAGGGGTTTTTTTTTTAAATATTCAGAAAAAAAATAGGGTTTTTTAGAATTCCCCACATAACAAAGGTCAAAATTTGAAAAAAAAAATTACCTGGAGATGAACAGGTACGAATTTGAAAGTGATAAAATCACACAAGGGCCAATATACAAGACCGTTCAAAAAAGTAGGAATCAAGTCTCTCTTTAGCCTTGCAATTATTTCCACAATCGTCTCCCCTACATTTCAAACAAAATAAAATCAATAAATGTTACATATATTATTTTAATAACTTAATTAATACCTTGTAATGCTGCATTGAAGGAGAAGAAAATGGTGGTGATAATTGGGCCATAAACAGCTTGGCCTATAAACATCTTTTTAAAAGTAGTGGTTAAATCTCTCTTTGGAAGAATTCTCGAAAGAAAATTGAACCATAAATGCAATGAGGGGCCAGATAGCAAAATTCCATAGCTAGCCATGCGTATTGTTCGCATGAAATCGAGCGAGAATTCAGGTCCAGCTGTAATCATCTTACAAAAAGAAAAAAAAAAGGAGAAATTTTAGTATAAGTATGCTATTTATTGATTACTGTGAAATTGAGGGCTGAATTGAGAGTAGAGATTGATGTCTGATTGAATAAATTAGGAATCATATGAAAAATTGGGTACTTTAAAGCAAAGATTCAATCTTTATGCAATGACAGCACAAGCTTGAAGCTCGTTAAGATTAAGTCCTTCTGTAAAATTCAATTATAACTATCCCCTTTCCAAACAAATCTAAAAATTCAAAGCTTATTTCTCCAGAAAAGAAACAATTCATCCAATCTAATCGGACAAATTAAAGATTCTTGAATAACTTCAAACCAAAAAAAAAAAAAAAAGAACCTGAGAGGAAACATCAGCGGCAGTGAAAATGACACCTGCCGTAATACTCTTCGTAAGAATCGGTCTGGCTCCAATCATCCCCAAATACCAACCGACAAACCCGCTCCTCACACCCACACTCGCCGCCGCCGACGCAGCTGTCGCCGCGGCCGGAGAGGGGTTGGTGTCGCTCCTGAAGCGGAAAGAGACGAAGCGGAAGCGTATGTACGGACTCTCCGGCGCCGGCGAACGGCGGCGGAGGAGGGAGGAGAAGAGGTTTGTCGTCGCCTTGCTCATTGCCATCGTTCTCTTTCTTTTCTTTGTTGTGTTGTTAGGACTCGGAACTTGAGCGAAGAAAGAGGGTCTAAATATGCACAAGGGATATTTTTACAAAAGCCCATGCATTATGACTCAATTACAAATCAAACCCTGCATTATTGAAAAATACTGCAGTAATGTTAGACAGGATGACGGAAAATAAATCCCGACAGCAACCAGTCATGATTTATTGTGCAAATATTGCATTTAATTACAGAAACTGAGTAATGAAGAATATATTAATTAACTTTAATACCTATAAATTGCACAACAAACTTTTTCGGGTCACCGTCGGGATTTTCTGTCATGTTGTCTAGCATTATTGATAGCTAATAGCTTTTATTTATCAGGGTGATTTTCCGCAATTTTGACAATAATGTAAGAGTTAGTTTGTAATTTTATTTTTAAACAGGGCTATTGTTTCGAAATTTTGGTATAATAAAGAGTTTTTCTGCAAATTTACCATACATAAATTAAGTTCAAAAATTGGTCTGCACCTCTTCCTCTGACTAATAAATTGTAGTCCTTATTATTGGACACGTGCTTTGAATGAGCCGACAGCTTACAAGGCCAACGGCCCAATAAACCAACGGGCCCAACTCGAGAGTAATGAGTGAGCGGAACAGTGGATAAAGGTTATGAGTTTAGTCCCACAAGGTAGGAGTGAAACGAGATGAAGGCTCGGCTTTGCTATATAACAAGGTCGGGTGTGTAGTTCGAAAGTCACGCAGCTGCGTGGTGTGCACAGAGCGAACTATTCTTTCGCCTTTTACTAAAGATTACCGTGTGCACGCCACTTTTTAAGTAGCATACGCTTATTTTTGGGAGGGATTTTTCCGCTACAGGAATTACCCCAACAGTTAATCAATATAAAATTTTTAATGTGTTTGCTTAAAATAGAGTTAGGTTAAAATTTGTTCATTATTAATGGAACTTATTTACCAGTAACAAGTTTTATTATCGAACCTTTTGAAGTTATTTAATATTATTATTATTATTCCAGTAACATATTATTATTTCAGAAACGTACTTTTAGAGGGGGTTTCTTAAACAGGAATAATTTTAGCAAATTAGTTTTTGTAATGACAATTTCATAAGAAACTTCTTTTACCAAGATTGTTAAATCTTACTTTCAAGATACTTTATAACAAGCTAAAAATAATGTAAAATTTTATTGAAATGATAATAAAAACTAAAAATAAACAAATTTTGTTAACTTTGTACCAGTTCCTTGATGCCATAAATGGTGACTGGTTACCATATATAGTTTACTTTATGTATGAACTAATCACCTAATGAACCTCTCAATTAGCAAATAATCCTTTTTAGTAAGCAATTATCCACTGTTTAAGGCCATTAAACAGACATAATTCAAACATATTTCTTCTGTTGCAACTTTGGAGCACCAAAACCCCGAACCTAAATTAGTTCCAGAAAAGATTAGCATCTTAGAGATTATATTTATAGCCATAACTCTTAGATCCATTGTTACTGCTAAAAACTGTCTAAATTTCCCAAATGCATCTCTTTACTAACCATTGGAAAAATGGCCTCTTTCCCCTTAAAAGTTAGATTCAAATTATAAGTCGATTGAGGAAAGAGATGGCTTCTCATTTAGATCATTTTTTGGAATTGTTTTGCAATTGCGATAATAATTACCATTTTGGGAGTCATTATTTCATTGTGGAAAAGCATGAGAAACAATCAATTTTTTTTGCTTATTGTTCTTGCAGCATTATTATTATTTCTCTAGTTTGAGGAAATCAAAATAGAAAACAAATTAACAAAATCCAAATTAATAATACTTTTTAATTGTACATATTAAAAATAACTCATCTAAACTAATAATTGCGAAAACTAGCTTCTTATCGGCCAGAAGTCTGAGCTTCTTGTTTCGATATTTCATGAATTTCAGGTTTCTTTTTAAATTCAATTCCTTGAAAGATAACTTGAGAGGATCGGTATTGGCATCCAAAAGCATTTCCAAATCCCCAACCTAACCCTAATCCGACTCCACAACCTCCTCCTGCAATATAACAAAATAAAATTATCAATTTTGTGTATATCTCAAGCCACGTTGGCTTTGTTTTTTAATCTTAAAAGAGCAAAATTCAAATGATCAAATAAAATTGGCAAAACTATTGAAAAACTGGTGAAGATATTTTCCTTACCAATTCCTAGGCCGAAAGCATTTAGAGGCATTCCTACAAAAAAAATTAAAAGAAATAAGTAGACTAATCAGTCTCAAAATATGTAAATGCAATTGTTAGTTTACCACAACATTAACTTATCTGAATATAAATAGTCTTTCTTTTGTGAAGGAAGAACAAAAATAATCTTTCAGAAGTGCAGATTATCAAATATGTACTCAGAAAAATCAAATTTGCTCACAAAAAAATACATACAAAACTCATTGGAAAAATAAATATAACCTATAACTGACTTTATAAGTCTCTGAAGGGATAAGGAACAAGCTAAATACTGACAATTACAAGAATAATTATCTCTAATTACAAGAATTGTTACCTCCAAATCCCCACCCGACTCCAAATCCGCAACCAACCCCAAATCCTGCACCAAATTGCAAAAACCAAAAGATTCAGAATTACGCAATTAAATTACGAAACATTACTGATTTTTCACAAAGAATCGGGATTAAACCATTCAGATGGGAAACGAGTTTCTTACCTAAGCCAATTCCAGCGCCGCTGAAGCTCGTTAGAACCATGGCTGCTGCTCTACTTTCTTTTTCTTTCGATTTTTCTTTACTGTACTTTTGGGTAGAAGAATCGTCAGTCTATATCGGGTCGAGATTATTTTGGATTAGGTAATGGATCATCCGTTATTTTAGAAATGGTATCCGATAAGCCCTTTCATTCATTCATTGAGATTAAATGGGGTTATATTTTATATATGCATCCTTCATCCCTTTTAACTGGATTGCAATCTGTACTATTTGTTTCAATTCAACTTTCTAATTTATATAATTTTAAAAAAAAATTAATTACAAATGCTTAGTCCATTACTTAAGTAATTTTTACAAACCATATATTAACATATGTGACTGATAGTATAGGAGAGCGAGAACATATATAGTTGTTAACTAATCAGGATTAAGAGAACATAAAAGATGCGATAAGAGGGATAGGAGAAAAGTTCATTTTTGGTTCTTCAACTATTTAATTAGTTCCTTTTTAGTCCCCTCAACTTTTTATTGGTCTCTTTTTGACCTCTCGGCTATTGAATTAGTTTTTTTTTTACCCTTACATTCGTTAAATGCTTACGTGTCCGTTAACTTGACACGTAAGCGATGATTTGGCATATAATTATGACGTGGCAATTGTGTTTTGACAATTATTTGAAAAAAATAAAAAAAATTTAATACCTCCTTTCTTTCACACGTATTCTTTCTATCTTATATTTTTTTGAAAAAAAATTAATTCATGAAAAAATTCATATCTAATCAAACTTAAGAGGCAATTTTAGAAAAAATATAAGATATAAATAATACGAGAGAAAGAAATGAGGGAATTAAAAAAAATTATTTTTTTTAAGTAATTTTCATGTCACCATTATCACGTCATAAATACAAGTCAAATCATCGTTTATGTGTCAAGTTAACAGACAGGTAAGAATTTAACGGATGGAAGGGCCAAAAAAAGACTAATTCAAAAGTTGAAGGGCTAAAGAAGGACCAATAAAAAGTTGAGGGGCTAAAACGGGTCTAATTGAATAATTGAGGGGCTAAAAATGAACTTTTCTCAGGCGATAATTAAAATAATTACTGATGGAACATTGAGCGAGGTTTATGGTTTACTAGGATAATATTCGCGGTATGCTACAAATCTTTTAATTTTATTATTTGTCTCAATTAAAATACATAAAATTGCAATTATGAAAAATCAAAATAAGATTTAAAATTAAATCATTTAAATTTTCCTATAAATAATAAAGAATAGTCATGTTGAGTATATTGGCTATTTTTTATTTATAGTTTTGTACTACATCATAAGATGTTCATGTAAGGACCGGTAACTTTATATAATAAATTTAGGTATGAGAAATAATATATTTAAAAAAAATAATTATATTTAATATGATATTTTGAAGAAAAAATATAATAGTTTATATAACAAAAATTGATATGTATTATATTTATAATATAATATAACATGATTCATTTTTTAAAATATTCTCACCACTTATTTTTTTCGTTGTTGGTCTTTTTATCTATTAAAATGATGCGCAGTAGGAATTTACTTGATAAATAAATTACATAATTATTGTTGAAACTCGTAATATATCTAGTGTATTAATATATTATTTTCTTGTAGTGAGTAACCATTATTATGAGAATATTTTGTGTAATCATTCTTACGAAATCGAAGGTATAACATGAAACATAAATCCAACTAATCACATGATTTTCTGCTTATAATATTGCAAAATTGCCAACGAATGTGAGTGAATTTAAAAATCAAAAGATGTGAATCTAAAAAAATCAAGCCTAGAACACAAAACATCAATCTAAGGAATCATATTGATGTTGTGCTAATAACATCATCTTCGGATTACCACAAAATATCAATAAATGTGAGAAACCAAAGAACTTTGATGGTATGTCTAAATCATAGATGAAACATAAAATATTAATCCAATCAATTATATGATTCTGTGTTAATAAACACAAATATGTTGTAATAAAATATCAACAAACTGGAGAAAATGATAGACTGAGATTTGAGAAATTTTTTGATCAGAGATAAAAGTGATGTGTGACACAAAAGAAGATGAAAAATAAGGGGCCGAGGTTTTAAATTTATACATCATATTTTAATAACTTATTTATTTAATATTAATATAATAAATAGATATATTCTCTTACATAATTATTTTCGCATATTATTATGTAAAGTCCTTGTCCACATATTTAAATAAGAGAAAAATTAATTTTATAATTATTTTTGCATATTATTCTGTAAAGTCCATGTGCACATACTTAAGAGACTTTTGTTTGCATTATTTTCAAAAATAATTCAGTAAATAGCATTGTTTCAAAAAAAATTAACTAACTAGCACCACCGCCAGCCATGGTGGCGGTAGAGACCCTCTACCGCCAATCCAAATGGCGGTAGTGCCAAATTTACATATTTTTCCCATCAGCGGCCTTAAACAGGTTAATTAGATACAAATTAGCCTCTACCGCCAGGCCCTCTGGCGGTAGTGGAAATTTTATAATTTTTTCTGATCCAATCGAGTATCAAACTCGTTAAAAGGAAAAAAAATGAAAAAAAAAACTCTACCGCCAGGCCTCCTGGTGGTAGAGGTGGGGGAGAGCTTTCTGGGCAGAGAGGTCGGGAAAAAAAAATTTGACTTCTACCGCTAGGCCCCCTGGCGGTAGAAGCTCTACCCTACTTTAAAACCCACCCAACCCCCTCTCTCTCTCCCCATTTCTTCCCCAAAAAACTGAAGAAAAACCCCAAAAACAAATGATTTTTCAACCAAAAAAAGAAAAGCAAAATTTGTGGAATTTGAAGTGAAATTATTTGAGAATTAAAAAGAAGAAAGAAGAAAACAGAGAGAATTTTAACAAAAGGTTAGTTATTTTAGTTTATTTTTGAGTTTAGGGTTTAAGATTATTTGTTAAAATTGATAAAAATTATATGAAATAAGGTTGGATTTGGTGAAATTAGTTATATTTCTTTAAATAGATTGCTTCAAATTGCTTAGAATTAGTTTGATTTTGAGTTTTTAATTATGATTTTTTTTTTGAGTTTTTAATTAGGATATTTTTTGTTGATTTGTTTGTAGAAGGAGAGGGAGGAGAAGGAGAGGAAGGAAAAGGAGAAGAAATTGCTAATTTTTTGCCATTGAAATTTGAGGTATTTTTTTCATATTTATTTGTATATTATTTAATTACGTTAATTGAATGTATTTATTTTTGTTTAAAAATTCATATTGTATTTGTATATGATTTGATTAGGTAAATTTGTTTTTTACTTGTTATTTAAATTATTTATTAGTAATTATTTTTAGTAGTTATTTATTATTATTTTTTGGGTTTAGTTTATGAATATTTTTAAAATAGCACCCGTAACAAAAAAATGAATTTACTAGCACCCATACGAAAATATTATTTATATTTTTTTAGTAGAAATAATTTTTTTAGTTATTTTACATAATAGTTTTTTTTAGGAATTTTTTTTAGATGTTTTTACTTGTAGATAATTTTATTACAAATTAAAATACTTTATAGATATTTTTATTTTAGATAATTATAATTATATAATTGTAATCTTCATTTTAGTAATTATTTTAATTTTTAGAAATAGCGACCGATGGCATCTAGAGGCGGACCTAGTCGACCTAGTCGGGCGGACAAAGGAAAAGGTCGTATGATCGACAAAAATAATCCTCCGCCATATTCGTTTAACACAGTACAAGCCGAACATAGGACTAGGCATTTTGCGCAAGAAGAGGGGTTGATATCATTTGAATCGTACCGTTTCAGGTAACATCTATAGGATTAGTCCCCTAGGCCAAATGTATTTGTACTAGGAAATGGATTATGTATTCAATAAAGGTTGTTACTTATATATCTGTATGTATGGGTTGTGAATGTAAATTTCTTATATCAAACATGAATGTCACTTCGGGTTCACGTCATCAGAATAAGTGATTCTGATAATAGAACTGTGAACCAACGAATGACATTCTAAACCGTCCCTAGTGATATGTGGGATGTTTATAGAGATAAACATACTTCAAGTAAGAAGCTACATATCTACACTATTATATTCGCATACCGGATGATCATGTTCTGCATATCATGGACATAGGGATGTCAAGTCTGGAATATAGGTTCGTGTTAGAGAACACATGCTGGACTGACCACACTATGAGAATATACATGGTATATGTCATTAGTGATTCTCATATGAATAGTGTGCTTGTTCCTACGACCTGAGGTCACCATGGATTCCTGCATGTGGAACTGCATACTTTAATATGATCCTACGTCATCCGTAATGGGATGATTATTAAGGTCATCATTAGGTATGCACTGAATCATGACGAGGAATGTGAGTGACCAAGATGGGATTTGTTCCTCTCGACAAGAGGGAGATATCTCTGGGCCCCCTGATGAACTAGCACTGAAGAAAATGCATGGCCATGCTCAAAATGGATTAACATGTATTGTTAATATCATTTTGTATTTACTCAGTCTAATTCTCGATCAGTAAAGAGACTTTGATCAAACTCAAGGATGACATATTACCGTGCCTTGTGATCAATACGTATATCATAGAACAAAAGGAATAAGCAAATGTCTATTCAGATAGGTTTATGATCGCTAATCATTTCATTTAACATGGGCAGTCATGACATCAGCCTAGAGGTTACTCATGACTTACGATCTTTTGAAGATCGTTGCTAGCGTTTAATGGAATCTAGTCGGTCACACAATGAACTCCTTTCGTACATGATGAAAATGATGGTGTTATGCGCTAGGCCAAAGTGTTTGTGACCTAGATGATGGATTGTAATAACAAACATAATATTTATTCTAAGATATTTCATATAATATGTGCGTATATGTTATTTTAATATATAATTAAAATACACCATGAATATGCAATTCAGCTTTATGTCATCAAAGTGCGTGACTTTGATAGTAAACTATAAAGTGTTATGAATGCTATTCTAAATCGTGCCGGGTCATTTATAGGATATTTGTGGAGACAAATATACTTGCGGATACATATAAATATATATTTATATACAAGCTATAAATGTACACCAGTATATTAGTTGACTGATGATCATGTTTTACTGATAATAGATAAATAGTTATTAAGTCATTAACACAGGAATGCTACATGTTTTACACATGAATGCTACATGTATATAAATATTATGAGCACAAAAGATCATGCAATCTAGAAGAGTCTAGATAATGGCATATGGATAATGATGAGTGATGTTATACACATCTTTTAGTGTGAAGGGACATGACTCTTCACCTCTATGTAAGGACATAGAAGAATCCAAATTCACAAAAACAACATATCATTCTCTCTCTCATTATTTCACATTCTCTTTTGTGAGACAAAAGAGAGAAAATATACTTTCTAATTTTTATGACAAAATTATGAAAGGTAGTTTCTTTTTTATGATAAAAACGAAAGAGTATTATTATATGAGAGGAATTATATACATCTTTTGTGAGATAAAATAAGAAGAAGAAAAAGAGTTTTTTTGTGTAAGAGGAGAATAAGTTACTAGCATATATATTGTTCTTCTTTCTGTTTTAAGAAGTTTATTCGTGTGGATACCGGTAGAGGCGTTCGTATTTTCGACGCTTGTGATCTATTCGGCCTAAGAATGGGTTGTTGAGAGTTTCGGTGGAGACCGATTGTGTGTGCGGTAGATGACTTCCGCACGATCCGATCTAGATGGCTTAGACGGACGGAAAATTGGTTAGGACGGTAACCGGTTTAGAGGCGCACGGACAATACGCATGGTTTGAGCATCACGGATTAACCGTAATCCGAAAGGTATCTTTAAGATTTATTTCTTTGATTTAACCGATACGCACAGATCCTCGGATTGGTTTTGGATAAAATTTTTGTTTTTCGCTGCGTTATGCACGTCCGAAACCCAACAGAAAATACCTCAATAATAGTTATACATGTCATATATAAATGGGCGAAAGAATAAATCACATATTGGATATTTGATTGTGCTGGAATTACTATTCACACGCAGGAATTACTGTTCACGCGTTCGAACGGAACACATATGGCATGTGCTGATTTGCTTGGCGGACAAGCATCGGTTATATGGAAACGATGGTCCGTTCGAAGCAGGAACTACTATTCACGCGACAGGCAGGATTTGTTTCCTTAACGAAAGTTGCCATTCTTTCACCCCCCTCTCTAGTATAAATAAAGGGGGTAACCCCCTTCTATTCGACACACAATTCAGTAGCCTTAGAGGCCGTCTATTACATAGAAAAGAGAGAAAGTTTTGAGAGATTTTCGGAAAGTATTTCCGGACTTGTCTAGCTAAGTCCGGTTATTCTGTAAGTCTGAAGTTCGCATGGATACGAGTAGAGGTTCTCTATCTTGAGAACTTGCGAGTGATCAATCTTCATCCCTAGGAGAAGCAAGGAGATCGCGAGTCGAGCTTCAGGAAGGAGAAGGTTGCAAGTCAGAAAAGTTCAGACCTACATCCGTTCTTCGTCTCGCGGATCAGGAAGATCCGAGGTACAAATTTTAATAGTTAATGTCGTACTTTTATTCCCTTAACGTAGATCCTAGGGCGGGTTAAATCCATAGGTTCCGCTGCGCATGTAACATACATGGCTGTGGATTTCCCAACAACATCATTTTACGGTGCTTATTTTTTAATTATATTATATAAATATTATTTGTAAATATATTTATTATTTTTCTTTTCTTTTATGAAGGTGCCTTGGAATGACCTTTATATCCCTTATCTAAAAAGGCTAATTTGTTCCAAGTAGCGAAGATTGGATATATACCGTTAGACGGTATATTTTTAACCTCATTGCAGGAACGGTGGAGAAAAAAAAACTCATACATTCCACATGGCATACGGGGAGATGACGATTACATTGGAGGATGTGTCGTGTTTATTAGGTTTGAGAGTCGATGGAGCGGCCTTGTGTGTAAGTAATAAGGATGTGAATTGGTGCCAAAAAATTACGGATTTATTTGGGAGAAAAACCCGAGGCGAATGATTACCGGCATGATAGCGTGATATTGCTTAAAAGAAAATGGTTTACCCAGAATTTCTCTAATTTGGAGGTCAGAGCGCCTGAGTTGACGGTACAACAATATTGCCGCGCATTTATACTTGCTTTATGTGGTGATATTCTGTTCACGGAACCGTCGGGCGATAGTATATCAGTTATTCCACTGGTATTTTTAGAGGATGTGGAGAAATTGGATGAATGGACATGGGGGACACTTCCCAAGTCTTTCCCGAAATTTCGATACCACTCGTTGTCCGCCGAGGTCGTGTCTCCACCTGATAAACACCTTCGTCTAAATTGTAACACGTAACGATATGCGTAGCAGCCTTATTTCTTCTCCGTTCCATTTTTTCCATCACCAAATCCGACCATTGTTTATCCCGGATTTCAACAACCGTCCGATATCTCACATGATAACAATTCAACTTGTAACATGTCGCCATAACAATTGCCGTAACCGACAGCTTTCTTATACCTTTAAAAATATAATTCATAATTTCAACATTATTACTAGTTGTTAGGCCCCACCGACGACCATCCTTATCATGCGAGAGCGTCCAATTTGCTTTAGGTACTCTCGACAACTATTCAGTTCCCTCAGGATACTTCGTTTTCATTTTTTCCCAAATTTTGTTGAATTTATATTTATTGTGTGCGCATACTAATCTCGGCACTAATAGAATCATTGTTTTGTTCGTCGCGTGGCTACTGAAATTTGCTACCACCTCATGTTCACATGAAGAAGGAAATAGATCATCATTTAGATGTAGCTCCCTCTTCTTCGAGATGCCGCATGTAATAATGATGATAATCGTAAGGGGACTTCCATCTATCATATCTCATTGCGCTAATTATACCAGGATGTCTATCCGAAATAACACAATAACTACTTTGATTTTTTATTACATTTCGCAAACAATCAAAAAACCACTCCAATGTCTCTTTCTTCTCTCTCTCAACTAACGCAAAAGCTAGAGGATATAATTGACCATTAGCGTCGTTACAAATTGCCGTCAGCAAGCATTCTTGGTACTTTCTGGTTAGAAATATTTCATCTACTGTTATGACGGGTTTACACCATTGAAAACCGTGGAGTGATGGACCAAATGCCCAAAAAAGACCTTCAAACTCGAGCTCACCCGCATTATTTGGATCTCCCGTTCTTAAAAAATATTTTGTACCAGGATTTGCTGACAATATCGCCGCCATCAATTAAGGAAGCAAATTATATGCCTCCCTCCAATCCCCGAATAAGAATCGAACCGAATGTTGCTTCGCGTTCCACGCCTTCCAATATGATATGGTGTATTCAACCTTTTAATTTAACTGCTTCTATTATAGTTACAGGTTTAATTTCTAAATCCGCTCTAACTATATCTAGAATTAATCCCCCAACAAGCGCACTCGTTAACTGTTTGTGGTCTTTTCGAGGGGTCTGGTTAGTACACACGTGTGATTGTTTAAATATTTTAATCTCCCATAATTCATTTTTCTTATTAATCGAAGCATGCATCCTCCAACTACATCTTGTACCTTCATCTTTAAGCTTGCAGACCACAATATATCTCTTTTTTCTTGAGTGATCAACTATTATTTTTCGGTGTTGCGTGACACTATATGCTCGTAGATCCGATTATAGTTCCGATTTTGTTTCGAATGTATGCCCCTTATACAATATTTCATCATCTCTTTCAGTCACACGCCTACCTGATACAACATCATTTATCACATATTCCCACATTGAACTATCTTCGAACTCCGCTGCCGGCGGATCGCCAAAAGTCCCTACACTAACCATCTCAACCGTTTTCATATATCGGAATCGTACCCTTTCTTCTTTGTTAAGCTCATAAATTTCCTCTTCCTCTTCGTCCTCTGACCCCATTTTTGGTTCCTAGTCCAATTCATTTTCTTCTTCATCTATTTCCGGAAAAATATTATTATTCGCTCGGGCCATATCAAATGCCACAAAAATGTCTTCATTCTCACATTCGTTTCCATCCTCGTCCAATTCATTTTCGTTTGCATTTGGAACTACATTCGATCTACTACTAGTTCCTATATGTGGTTGTTTATTCTGGACGCGATCAACATATATTTCTAATCCAACCCCAACTCTCGTAACGTGTTCCGCAAATTTAACCCATTGTGTATCGTTCGTAATTTTCAATTACCTATAATTTAACCCGTTGTCACGTTGAACGGAAGGAAATCTACCTCGAATTATAAGATCGTCACTATAGGACCAACCGATATTCTCACAAATCTCGTTACACAATTCGTAATAATCACTGTTTACATTCGTATTTTCTGGTATATAAGACGGTTCAAGTGGGTCATAGTTTATTCCGTTCGATTGAGGAACAACCCGACCATCATAATATACGAGAATTTGTCCGTTTTGTGCCATTTTCTTTCAAGAATTTACTCTTGTTTTTTCCCTAAATACAATAATATTTCAATTAATAAACAATAAGATTTTTCTTAAATAGTCAAAAATTCCAAAATAATCTATAATACAAAGAAATAAACAAAAAAATTATAAAATAAAAACTCAAAATCAAACTAATTCTAAGCAATTTGAAGCAATCTATTTAAAAATATATAACTAATTTCAACAAATTCAAACTTATTTCATACTAGTTTCACTCTATTTAAACAAATAATCGTAAACCCTAAACTCAAAAACAAACTAAAAGATCTAACCTTTTGTTGAATTCATTCTATTTTCTTCTTTCTTCTTTCTAATTCCCAAATATTTTTGCTTTAATTTTCACAAATTTTGCTTTTTTATTGGCTGAAAAATCATTTTTCTTTTTCAGTTTTTTCTTCAATTTTTTTTGGGGGAGAAATGGGGAGAGCGAGGGGGGCTCGGGTTGGTTTCGAGGTAGGGTAGAGCTTCTACCGCTAGGCCCCCTGGCGGTAGAAGTAAATTTTTTTTTCCGCTCTTCCTGCGAAGGGAGCTCTCTCCCCGGCTCTACCACTAGGAGGCCTGGCGGTAGAGGTTTTTTTCATTTTTTCCCCTCTTAATGGGTTTGATACCCGATTGGATCAGAAAAAATTACAACATTGCCACTACCGGCAGAGGGCCTAGTAGTAGAGGTTAATTTGTATCTAATTAACATGTTTAAGGCCGCTGATGGGAAAAACATGTAAATTAGGCATTACCGCCACTTGGATTGGCGGTAGAGGGTCTCTACTGCCTCAATGGCTGGCGGTAGTGCTAGTTAGTTAATTTTTTCCGAAACAGTGCTATTTGCTGAATTATTTTTGAAAATAATGCTAAAAAAAGTCTAAATAAGAAAAAAAATTAATTTGGAACCATATCAATATGGAGTTCAAAAAAAAGAGAAATTTCAAATAAGTTTATATATAATATTTTTGACGCGAGAAATATGATACTTGATTAAGAAGTACTATTTTTTTTTTTTTGGAAAAAATATGTATTTGTGTTTTGATATGTGGAATGTTCATCTTCTATTTAGACTTAATTCAAAATGATATATATTCATGAAAAACATTTGCATCATTCATTTAAACATCAACTAAACATCAAGATATTATACTTTTCTACTATTTTTAGTTATCCATTATACTTTGTATATAACAAACTGAAAAAAGATACATTTTGTATATCAATATACATTTTTACATTACATGTTCATTCTACCTTTTATATATCAATCTACATTTTTTGTAATTTTATTATACATTTCTGAAATTCAGCGATGTTGGGTAACAAATAAGCCGGCGGTGCGTATAAGGTTCCATATATTTTATTGAGTGAATGTGAGAAAGTAAAGAACTTGATTATTGTCACTAAATTGAAGATGTAACATAAAACACCAATCCAACCAATTATATAATTTTGTTTTAATAACCGCATACATGTTATCATAAAGTGTCATCAAATTTGAGAAAATGAAAGTTAAGATTTGAGAAAATTTTGATTGAACGGATGAGATAAAATAAAAATGATGATATGACTCAATGAGAGGGCTCAAAAGAAGGTGAAAAATAAGGGGTTGAAGTTAATTTCTTAAGAAAAAATATTTTTTAATTATTTTATTCCTTTATTTAATAAGTTTTATAGTTAAATTCATTTTATATTTAGAAGTAAAATCCAAGAAGTTCCTTCAGAATCGTAAAAAGGGGAAAAAATGAAAATTGAATGTATTGGTCAAGTGCATGTTGCACTGCTACACCGCTATATCGGACGCTATAGCGCTATATCGTCCAAAATTGCTACGCAGCTACAATATCGCAACGCCGCAATGTTTAGCCTCTAGGATCCGCTATATCGCGCTATTTGCAACACCACTAAAAAGTTATGCATTTTGTATACTATTAGACGAATTGTTTTTCTTTTTTTTCTTTTTTTTTTGAAAATCTATACCATTTACATATTTTGGAATGATTTTGACTGTTCCTGTGAGGTAACATCGCACCAAATTTGGATATCTCTCTATTTTGAAGTTCCTCAAGTGTATCTCTCTATTTTGACTCGCAACAACGCTCAAGTAGCACACTAGTATGACTCTATTTTGATGTCCCTTAAGTGTATTTTGTAAGAAAGAAATAAAAAAAATGTTTATACTCCATTATTACAGTGATATGAACTTCTTACCTACAAGCGACACGTGTCTACTAATATGTAACGAGTCATTTACAAAAGAATATACTATCTAACACATAATTTGATACTGAATGAGTTATCCATCTAATCTTTTGTGGCCAAGTTTTTACTTTCAATAAAAAAAATTTTTTTTTTTTTTTTTGTATTGTTCATCTCCCAAAATGTTAAAGAAATTATAAATAGCTCCAAGTTATCACCTTATGTGATTGGAATTTTTAGTGGTAAATAGAATAAGTAATTATAACTTAAGTAGTGATTATAATTTTAATTACGTATTGTTATTCTAAAATATAAATTATCATATTATCAAGTGACCGTATATACACTCCAAATTTGATTAGATATTTGTTTTGAAGATCCAAATGGTACCTCGCAAAACTTTTCATATTTTTTGGAAAAAAAGTTCTAAGATACCCGTCCAAAAATTTTAAATATTAAATTTCTACTTAATAAAAAAATACATCCCTGAAGTGGAGTGAGAATGCACCTAGTTTATTTGATGAATATGAAATTTGAACCCCTAATTTCTACTACCGTGACAAGTGATTTCATGACAAGCGCTATTCATGAAATTTATGAATAATGCTACAATTTTCAATAATGCAGGTTTAACTTTTTTGCACCATAAACATAATGCAGGTTCTTATTGCAAATTTCCCACAACACCATAGAAACTATATATTCTAGTTCACACTGAAACAAAAAGATACAAGTAATCTAAAGATAGCACAGTCTAAATAACTCCAATTTCTTACCAAGAAATGAAAAAAAAAACAAGAAGACAATATCATACAATAAAAAGTTAGGATTTCGAAGAGGAGTCCTGAACTTCAGAAGTACAGCTCGATTCCGGTATTTCAGAATCCCGGAAAGGTGGTCTCTCTCCAAATTTCAAAAGATGAGCAATTTCGTAAACAGGCTGTAACTCCCTGATTAACTGAACATCTAGATATGCTTCACATGAAAAACACCAAACTGACAAGTCACTGTAAAGAAAAATTCAACCAATTAGCAAATAGAACCCTACTAAAGGGTAAAATTAAGAAAAAAACAAATCAAGTTGTGTTAGATGTACCTGAAGCTGAGAGCAAGAGAGTGGCCGGTTTGTTGGTGGTGAGTCAGCATGTGCTTGTTGATAAATCGACTGCATAAAACCTCTTTACAACTCAAGCATAACCAATTCTCTGATGGATGTTCGCACCTGAATTGAATATATATGCCATTTTTTTATGATAATATTAATTGGTTTAAATTAAACCGTGCTTAAGAAGATCTAAAAATTCAAAGTCCTACGATTTAGATGAATGCAGATATATCATATATGAGTGGTTTTTAATGGGTATGGATTCTGAACTATTCAATAAAGAGAAATTTACACAAAATCCCCTGCATGATGCCTAAATTGCAAAAAAGCCCCTCCATAATTGGAAATTGCAAAGAAATAGAGGGCTTTGTTTTACAATTTTCAATAATGGAGCGGCTGTTTTGCAATTTCTTATCGAATGGTTTTTTATTTTTTTTCAATTTCCAATAATGGATTTTTTATTTATTTATTTTATTTGCAATTTAAGCATAATACTGGGACTTGTTTTTTCTAAATTTCTCTTTAAACAATTATCCCCAAATTAGAAACATATACGATCAAAAGAACTACAGAAGAAATTTAACCTGGAACAAGGAGTGTCAGGATGAGGGATGTGAGTCAGATCGGAGCACAAGGACCCGAGATGGTCGCATGTGGATCGGGCTTCCACCCATCCCGACTCCGCTCCGTATATTTCTAGCAGTAAGTTAGGAGAAGAGTTCTCGTTCGCCATTGATTGAAGAGCGAAGGGTTTCGCAAGAGTTTCTGTTTCCTTTGTTGAAGAACGATGAAGGTTCATGAGACAGGAAATAGACTGTTGGGCTTTTCGATAGATCTGTCACAGCCTCAAGATTTAATCGAAAGAATTTGGAGGGATCGGAACCTTAACCCTAGAAATTGGGGAAATTGTCGGAAGAGAGAACAGAATTGAAGAATTGAAAGGTGATTGAAGTTTGGCGTCTGTTTAGAGTTTTGAGTTAATTGAGTTGTTGAGGTTTGAGTTATATGAATTGGGTTTATATTTTGTACAAAAGAGTGTTGGGCCGATATTTATATTATTGGGTCTGCTTAATTTAGCTGTTTGTTTATTTCTTTTAAATTAAGAGTTGAGTTCAGTCTAAAAAAGTCCAATTTGTAATAAATGGAGAGGATTGCGAGTAGGATTTAGTTTAAATACCCGAATCTGTACTGAAAAAATATGATGAAATTTATTATTTGTTTGTTTATCTCTTTCTTATCTTAATCTTTTTCTCTCTTTATCTCTCTTTACTCTTTACAAATTAATCCACCAAAACTACATTTAAAAAAAATACAAATCTGAGATGAACAATTCACAAGCTAGAGTTGAAATTGTGCTTAAATAGTTCTCTTAATTAATCGGGGCATAACATTTGTATCAAAGTCTTTGTCCTGCCATCCTGTGAGAGAGTGGTGAATGGTTAAGACAAGATCTATGGTAGCAAAAGATGCTAAAAATCCTCAAAACAAGGAAGATCAAGAGAGTGTTAAAGATCTGTTGGAGAAAATGTGGAAGAAGCTGAATGAAAATGAGGAGAAACATATTACCTTGATGGGCCAGTTGGAGGATAAATTAGATGCAAGAGACACCAAATTGAGAGAGGAGTTCAAAGGGTCATTAACACTGAAGTTTCAAAAACCCGGAAAAAAGGAAAAGGAGGATTAGATCCACATGCTACCGAATTTAATAGTGCAAATTCAAGTGTTGTAAACCTTAATTACCACCCTGAACATAACCAACATCCTGATCATAGAACCATGATCAAAACTGGAATCATAATCTACCCAAAATGGATTTTCCATATTTCAAAGGAGAAGGGCCTAGAGGTTGGATACAGAAATGCGAATACTACCTCACCATGTATCAAATTCAGGAGCCATTCAAGATTGGATTCGCAGCCATGCACATGAAACTTAAAGCGGAGGATTGGTTTCAAGGGGTGATTCAAGTGAGGCCAAATTTGACTTGGTCAGAAATGATGCAAGAATTGTTGTTGAGTTTTGAAAGTAGAGATATTAGAAAGGTGTTACAAAATATCAAGAAATTAAAACAATTCGGTACCGTTGAGGAATATAGAACAAAATTTGAAGATTTGAAAGCTCAAGCCCTAAGAGAGGATCCAACTTTAAGTGAAAATGTCTTCAAGAAAAACTTTTTAGGAGGGTTGAAGGAGGAAATCAGACTTTTGGTTCAAGCCACTGGCACATGCACTCTTTAATGATGCTTATTTAATGGCCCAAAAATAAGAATTAATTTATGAAATGATTTACAAGAAATGCAAAACATTTTCTAAACCATTCAACAACAACCAATCGAAACCTTTTAACAACAACCCACAAAAGGCTTCTCAACCACCCACAAAGTACGTTAAAGGAGGAGCACCTAACAATGGAAACACCCCAAGAACTTGTTATAAATGCCATGAGCCTTGGCAACCGGGTGACAAATGCAAAACTCAAGCTCTCAATGTGATGAATGAATGTGATGGGTCACCAAAAGAGGGGGACCATGAACAAGATGAATTGTTAGACAGTGACCATGAGGAGGAGGAATTGTGCAAGGCAATTGAAGAAATTCAGCTAGAGAATAGTGAACGAGATATAGTGAATAATTCAATTACTACCTTCTTGATGCCATGCCTCTCTCAAAATGAGAGAAATTTCTTGGATGTAAACTCGCCTCCATTGTTGGTTCGAAACTTCTTAATCCTTTTACCGAGCCTTCCCTCAAATATTGTTCTAAATTCTCAAAATTTAGAAAACGCCTCCCGTTTCTCCTTCAAAAAATAAACCCAAGTGTACCATGTAAAATCGTTGACGAGTACCCCCGTACGACTCATTTTTTGTAGGACTCATTAAATCACCATTAATAGGTTCTAACACACCTTTACACCTTGACTGAGACTTCTCGAAAGGCAGTCGATGAGATTTACCATATTGGTAACCCTCACACATCTCAACACCACTTGTAAAAGAATGAGACGGAAGCCCGTTGACAAGATTTCTTGAAACGATCGACTTCAACTTGTCAATACCCACATGGCCGAGACTAGTATGCCGAACCGATATGCCATCATTGTTGCTCATCTTGTCAACATATGAGGAAGAACCCAAAAAAATGTACAAGTCTTTTACCCTCTTACCGACGTGAGTAATATCACCCTTCACCTCCTCCACATTCCGGAGGAACTTCACATCCTTCGGGCCAAACTACACATAGTGACCAGCATCAACCGCATTCACCACCGACAAAAGATTTTTCTTCATACCAGGCACATGATAAACCAGGTATTGAGTGAGATCAGATGGCGGTGACGGGCCAAGGCGGAGAGTGAGAGAGGAGAAGGGAGCCGGTCAAGGCAGAGAGAGATGGTAAACTCTTTTAGAAAGAAGGGAAGAGGAGATATTGCACTTCGCTCAGAAAAATAAATCAGGGGCGGAAATATATTTGATACGTGTAGATTAACTAAGGTAAAATAAATGGCAAGATCTTGACCATTGAATTTTTATCTACCGGTCATTATTAAAACAACAACCGTGTATGGTTAAAATTAAAGAAAAATGTTTAGTATTAAGTACTATTTGTTGGGAAATCCATAACCATGTACGTTACATGCGTAGCGGAACCTATGGATTTAACCCACCCTAGGATCTACATTAAGGGAATACAAGTACGAGATTAACTATTAAAATTTATACCTTGGATCTTCCTGATCCGCGAGACGAAGAACGGATGTAGGTCTGAACTTTTCTGACTTGCAACCTTCTCCTTTCTGAATCTCGACTCGCGACCTCCTTGCTTCTCCTAGGGATGAAGATCGATCGCTCGCAAGTTCTCAAGATAGACAACCTCTACTCGTATCCACGCGAACTTTAGACGTACGGAATAACCGGACTTGGCTAGACAAGTCCGGAAATACTTTCCGAATATCTCTCAAAACTTTCTCTCTCTTTTCTGTGTAATAGACAGCCTCTAAGGCTTCTTGAGTTGTGTATCTAATAGAGAGACTCTGCCCTTCTATTTATACTAGAGAGAGGCGAATGATTGCTCAGTTACCATAACTAAAAACCCTAATCTGCGCCTATTCCGTTGCCAACGGAATAGGTATTTCCATAACGGAATACTTGGCAGGTAAGGTTATTACAGTTCCATATATATTCCGTTGGGAACGGAACTATTCCGTTGCCAACGGAATGGTACTTTTGTTCAATCAATTATCCAATAATTGATTATTTCGTTCACCAATTTTTACATCATATGTATAACTGTTTTGAGGCATATTCATCCCGTACGAATGAAGTTCATTGTGTGACCGTGTAAGTTCCATTTAACGCTAGCAACGATCTTCTAAAGATCGTAAGTCATGAGTAACCTCTAGACTGATGTCATGACTACCCATGTTAAATAAAATGATCAGCGATCATAAATTTATCTGAATAGACATTTGCTTGTTCTTTTTGTTCTACGATATACATCTTGATCACAAGGCACGGTAATATGTCATCCTTGAGTTTGATCAAAGTCTCTTTCCTGGTCGAGAATTAGACTGAGTAAATACAAAATAATATTAACAACACATGTTAATCCATTTTGAGCATGGCCATGCATTTCCTTCAATCCTAGTTCATCAGGGGACCCAGAGATATCTCCCTCATGACGAGAGGAACAAATCCCATCTTGGTCACTCACATTCCTCGTCATGATTCAGTGCATACCTAATGATGTCCCTAATGATCACCCCATTACGGATGACGTAGGATCATATTAAAGTATGCAGTTTCACATATAGGAATCCATGGTGACCTCAGGTCGTAGGAACAAGCACACTATTCATATGAGAATCACGAATGACATATACCATGCATATTCTTATAGTGTGGTCAGTCCAGTACGTGTTCTCTAGTACGTGCCTATATTTCAGGCTTGACAGCTCTATGTCCATGATCAGCAGAACATGATCATCCAGCCTGCGAATATACTAGTATGGATATGTAGCTTCTTACCTGAAGTATGTCTATCTCTATAAATATCCTACATATCACTAGGGACAGTTTAGACTGTCATTCGTTGGTTCACAGTTCTACTATCAGAATCATGTATTCTGATGACGTGAACCCGAAGTGTCATTCTTGGTTGATAGAAGATTTACATTCACAACCCATACACACAGATATATAAGAAACAACCTTTATTGATCAAATAATAATGTCTTAATACATAATCAATTTCCTAGTACAAATATATTTGGCCTAGGCACTAATCCTACACTATTAATAATGTCAAAGTCACAAATATGCATTATAGAGTTAATGACAAATGTCATCTAGAAGATCATTGCCTCTTTCAAGGTAAAAGCTGTTATATATTTTGAAGTTTTGTCGGGTCTTCCTTTTCAAGTACGGAATTTTTCGCTCAAATACATTTATGATTTTTAAATTATTTTGCTATTAATAAATATTAATAATATGAATTATATTTTTATTTGAGCTTATATTACTCATACCGAATATCTTATTATTTATGAAAATAAAATATTTTATAGTAATAATATTATATTTTTAAGCGATAAATATTTTTATGGGATTTGATGTGTTTAAAGAAAGTGATACAGCCGTACTTGGTAAAGAGAAACCAAGGCCGCTGATTTACGAAAGGTGATAGGCCGTACTTAATAGAGCGAAATTAGGGCCGCTGAATCATCCAATAACGACCTTGGAAAGACTTGTATCTGTGTGCGTACTCGATGGCATGGAGCATGATCTAATGTGTGTGCGTAAAAGTGGAATGAGAAAATCGATGTCCTAATATAAAAGAATTATATATATTTCTATTTATTACAATTTGATCAAATATTTATTTATTAATAATAGTATTATTTTTAACGTATGCGAAGCATAACCTTACTGAGTTTTATACTCACCCTCCCTCCTTTGTGAAAATATAAAGATGTATTTGTATGTTATGAAGGCAGTCAACAAATTAGGAAATATGTTTCTTGAAAATAAGGTTTCTTGACAAGGAGGTTTGATATTACCACGAATAAGGTTTCTTGACAAGGAGGTTTGGTATTACTATAAATTAGATTTCTTGACAATGAGGTTTAGTATCTTCATGTATTAGATGTTAATTGGGAAAGTAATTATTTGGGTTATTTTCTTATAATATATATGATTATCCTATAAATAGAGGGGTATGATAGAATTTTACTCATTCTAACAACAACAATATTTTGTATCTCTTTCTTTCTCTTGTAATAAGAAATTTATCTTATTTTTCAAGTTTCATTGTTCAATCATTTATTCTTCTATTATTGTTCTTTCTTGGGCTAATGTGAGCTTATTGCTGTACTATTATTTTCGCTGCTGATAACCACAAGGTCGCTGCTGGTTTAGTGATGTTGAGTTACTACGTAGTAACTATTGTTCTATTTCTCTGCTAATGACGGGGTTATCTGGTTCAGTCCCTGTGTGACTGTTTGATTTCTTTACATGGTATTAAAGCTTTAAGGGTGATAGACGACAATGCTAGTGATAGACGGTGTTGTTCTCGTCCCTTGGTGAAGAAGAGGATTGTTTATTACTGTATCCATGGAGTTTGGAGGTCGGGTTAGTGGACTTGGTATTCAGGCTCTAAATCTTTCGAATTATTCTATGTGGAAAAGTTGTATGGAGTCTTGTATTAGGAGTGAGCAGTCATGGGAGATCATTGTTGGTACAGAGGTTGCACCGACGCCTGTCACCGGTATGAATGGTACGGTGACGAATGCAGACGCATTAAAGGAGTGGTTGAAAACGAATGCTAAAGCTGAGTTCTTATTGAAGAGGTCGATATCACACGATCTATTCGAGCATATTAAGGGGTGCAAATCGGCGGCTGAGATTTAGAGAACTTTTGACGAGTTGCTCAACAAGAAGAACACGGCACGATTATAAATTTTTGGAGAATGAGTTGGCGAGTTGCATACAAGGTGAACTCTTTATATCTCAATATTTCTTGAGAGCAAAGAGTTTATGCTAAAAAATTTCTATCTTCGAACCGGAGAAGGCTATTTCGGAGGCGAAGTTGAAGCAGTATATTATTCACGGTCTTCGAAGAGAGTTTGTCCCGTTCATTACCTCAGTACAAGGGTGAGCACAATAATCATCCTTGACGGAGTTTGAAAATTTGCTCGCTTCTCAATAATAGTTGGCTCGACAATTGGCGAGTGTTTCGGTTTCTGAAGGCGAAGGTCACGCTCTTGTGTCTAATAAAGTAAAAACTCGGTATGACCAAAAAGAACGGAAGAAGGAGGTTACGAAGAAGGGGGAGTCTTCCTCAAATAGTGGTTATCAGTCATCTATCAAGTGTTACCAATATGGGAAACTCGCTCACATAAGGAAGAATTGCTGTGTTAAGTTGAGGGAAGGAAATGCCGCGGGTAAGGAGGATATTATGAAGTGTATAGTTTGGGATACGGATTTCATAGCAGAAGGAGTTTCATTAGACGTGTGTGCTTCTGTTAACTACGAGGACAACTGGATTATTGATTCCAATTGTGATCATAATCTGACTGGTGACAATTCAAAGTTTTCTTCA
The DNA here is from genome assembly GCA_024447665.1 of Juncus inflexus. Taxonomy (NCBI): domain Eukaryota; kingdom Viridiplantae; phylum Streptophyta; class Magnoliopsida; order Poales; family Juncaceae; genus Juncus; species Juncus inflexus. Next base: position 7,270,423 of record JAJHPC010000009.1, on the reverse strand, counting down.
ATTCGTGGGTATAAAGGTAATATTGTCTTTGTTACTGCCGACAACAATATTCATTATGTGGTGAATGAGGGCGCGGTTGTTGTTTCTAATAAAGAAAACAGGTTGATAACTCTCGATTCTTCTCTTTTCTATTCAACAGGTTTCGTTTTTAATTTTTGTTTCATGTAAACTCATTATTTTATAAGATATTTGTAATGATTTTTTGCTATAATTTTGTAATTATAAATATAGAAAAAGAGGATAGCCTTTGGCTCTAGCCTCTAAGGTAGTCGGACAAGGCATGACTGAGAAGAGAGTCCATGAGATGAAGTATGGCTTCATGATGAACCTTTATTAGATGATCAAATTTCTCCCACAGGCCACGCCAATCAGATGCTCGATGAATTTCCCACCTCACTATAACATACAACGTTACTTATTTTTCCTTTGATAATTGAGACTAGCATATTGTAATCATGTGTTATCTAATTCTCCTTCTACTATTACTCAAATTGTAGTGTTTCTTAAGGATGTTATTGGTCAAAATATGAGGGACCATTTGACAAAAGAAGTGCCCAAATTGGATACTTCCATAGGTGTTTCTTCATCTTAAGATGACGGGGGGCATCAGTGACAATGATCCCTTCATTTTATTTTGTTTGTTTTTTCATTATTTCCATATAAGAGTTTTTTGAGCAATATTTGATGAAAAATTGCAATTTCAGGATTCATTTGGAGAGTCTCCATATAAATTTGCTTTTGAGGGTTTATATGTAATGTTTTGTGAAATTGCAGGTTGAAGAAGGGGAGAAAGAGGATGCAACAGAGAGACTATTCAGTGTAAGGGGGGGGAGAAGAAGAAAAAAGATAAAAAGATTATAGAATTAATGATAAGCCTGGACGTTGCAACCATTAAAAAGTAGTTTAATTTTCCACCCCATTGATGACCTCTCCAAGTAAGTTTGATACTAATATTTGATCTTTATTATTTTCTTACGTACCAGCACTTGCATCATGCTCACTGGTAAATTTTCATTTCAATGCTTCTTATCTATCATATTTATTAAGTCATGTTTTTCTACTATAATTTATGAATGCAAAATATTTCATCATTAAATATTTTGGTCTGCTCAGTGTTACCTATCTTTTATTTTTCTCATACAATTATTGGTTTGATAATCCTTGATTCTTTTATTCTTATTAAATTGACATTTTGAATTTTTATTTTTAAAGGATTCATGTTCTTATTTAGAATGAAGAGACAAAATACAAATAGTTGATACAATAAATAGATCAAATTTAATTAGCCTAAGTAAATGTATATTTTAGGATTTAAGGTACATATATCAATAATAATAATTATTATTTAACATGCAATGTGACTTAACTGATTTACAACCTTATAATTATGAGCTGTATAACAATAACAATTATATTAGATTTAACACATAATATTAGTTATGTTATATGGTTAAATAATAAATTTTGATTTTTTTAATCTAGCATGTTACCAATACAGTAAAATAATACTGAATTATGCATCCCGTTAATGAGAGTAAAAGTATAAATATATGAGCCAGTTTATGTTTCTTCACTGATAAAAGCAATTTTAAAAGTAAATATAGTAAAGTGTTGTTTCGTTTATTATTATTTTGAATTTTAACTGAAATTGAGAAAAGTAAATAATGTACTTTTCTAGCTTTCTAAATGCCCAATTTGAGTTTTAATATCGCAATTTTAGACGCAATTCACCATTAAGACTTAAGAGTGAAATTTAATAGAAAACAAACCAACTTAAACACATCAGCATTAATTTTGCAACTACTCATCCATTTAATCGAACTTTCATGAACTCTCCATCCCTAAATTGGGTCTTACTTAGCTTTTAACTTCAAATCATTTTATATCTCAGTTCACCCTAAATTTGTGTAATGTAAAAAGACGCTACTAGCAATAATTGTTCAAAAATTACCAAAAAAAGTCAGCCGTAATAACCTCAGCAGTATGCATTCTTACTTTACCAAAAAAATCTGCCGTAATAAATACCCCTAAATCGCCAAAATGATAGCCCTAATTATGAAATTTTGCATCAATTAGAGCTTCATTTACCCTCAATTCAACACGAAATGAAGCAAAATAATAGATACTAAAACTTTATTCAATTAAGTCAGGTAGCGAACTACCTTAAATTGGAACATTTTTGTGACTGGAACGTATCTCAGTTTTGAGGCTCCAACCATCTTCATGATATTTATGATTTATATTTTGAAGTATATTGTGTGATGAGTTTTATCGTTAATTATTATTTTTCTCAAGGTCGGTCTGAGCTTCTTTGTTGCCGGCTAATACACATGTCTCTATTTTAGCTCAGTCACGAATTGATTTTGTATTATCCTTATATAACACATAAGAAATTCAGATCATGTTTGTAATATATTTGAACATTATTTTTGTTACACCCTGAACCCAGATGTAATCATTTATGTTTATTTATTTTCTTTATTTAGGCGCTTATATTACAACTGATTGGATATATACTTTCTTAATTTTTAGGTGAAGATTATATTGAGACCTTGTGGTTACTAGAAATAAAATTAGAATCAACGTTCCTTGAGCACGTAATGAACCATAGAACCATCGGTTGCCTACTGAAGACCACACAAACAAAATCAATCTTCTTTTCGAAATACATTTCCACTAAAGACATAAGAGTTGCAATGTCCCAAATTAATTGTAAGAGAGATGATACATATTGACCTAATGCAATGTCAAAATTGAAATTATCAATATGATATAGATAAAGTAATATTACAATTCAAATAGAGTATAATATTGAAGATGTTCAACAATGTTGGAAGATAATGGCAAAGAGTGAAACTTTGGAGGCTAGGAGGGGTCCAAAACAAATTGAATAAAATGATGTCAACTGTGAAAGTGAGCAATTTAAAATTACAATAATGCAAACACAATAACTACACAAAAATTCATTGAAGAGTGCCTAAAAATGATATCTCAATAATCTTGGAACATTCTTCTACGTCTTTCTTTCCAAACCTCGAAAGCAATTGCCCGTGCTTTGGCCCTTCATTTGTCTTGTCCTTGAAGCTTAAGTATGGAGATAAGGTCATATGATACGTTCAGATTCTTTTTTATTGTTTTTAATATGTTTTCATATTAGCAATGATATTAATAACTAGCACTTAATTACACTAATTAGTAATGACTACATTCTCTTTTTATTGCTCCAGAATACTGCACCGGATTGCTTAAAACCATCGCGCAAAGCGCGAGTTTTTTGCTACTATAGACATAAAATAGGAGGAGGTTTTATGCAAACAAAAGTTTGTATATATAAGAATGAGGTAGTCCAACCGGTTGAAAAAGAAATATTAAATAAATTAATTAAATTGTAGGAGTTAATTGAAATGAAATGGCCTGATTAAATGCCTACACGTTACTAACATGAACTCTTGCCATGCACCAGTTATTCACGTTCTATACACCTTAAATGACTCTCTATTTTGGCTTGGTCAAAGGTCTAATTTGAGCATTTAATGAAAACTTTATTATTGTATTGTATGTCATCTAAAATAAACTCGTGTATATCAATGTTAAAGTAGCTGTTAAGCTTTACAAAAATATTGGAATAGAGAAAAATATCATATCTAGTTTCTAGAAAAATAAAGTTTAATGAAATACTAATTTCGTATATATTTATATATCTAAAGTGTCCAACAAAGAAAATATAAATTTAACAAAATATGGGGACAGTTATAAAATTACTTAAATATAACTAAATATAAATTTTTTCAAAAATTTCAGGATATAACACTTTTTTTCTTTTTGTTCTTTATTTCTCTTAGGCGTGCAGACGAGGATGAATAATACAGCTTCTGCTTAAGTTCTGTTTGATGAAATATTCAAGAGGAACTGTCACTGGATAGGATCAGAAGAATAGATAAGCTAAAGCAGAAATCATGTTCTGTTTGTGTTTGATAAAATGCCTATACTACAAGGATTCACCCGGAATCAAACGTGAAAAAAGAAATTGAAGGTGAAGAATGCATTGGTTGTCTAGCGATCCTCCTCCTATCACTACTAAAAAAAAGTCTTATGGTGGCAGTTTTTTATGTACTTTTTGGCAGTTTTTAATGATTCAAAAATGAATAGTGGAAGTTTCCAGTCCGCCACATAACGTGTCACTACTGGAGGCGTTGCAAGCATTGTAGTGGCGGACAATGAATCGCCAGTATGTAAAAGCACTTATATCTATCACTAATTTAGTGTTGCACACGCTCGTAGTATGAAACACTTATAACCGTTACTACTTTGAAGCAAGTAAAACCATCTCATATTTGAAACACTTATGACTATCACTATTTTGAAGCACCTAAAACTGCTTCAATTTTGATGCACTTAAAACCGCCAATATTTTCAAACACCTAAAACTGCTTCAATTGATACACTTAAAACTATCACTATTTTAAAGCACACCTAAAACAACTTCAATGTATTATTCATATATATCAAACAAAGGAACTTCGTATCAAGCAAAAAAACACCACAAATACAAGTTTTCATATCAAAATCCATAATACATATCTAAATATCATATACCATTGTAAATTTACAATATTACTTGATTATCACTATGTCAACAAAATACCATATAACAACCAAACTAAATAAAAATACCCATCGTTTCCCTATACCAACGGTTGAAAATACCACTATATCATATCTAAATAACATATGACAACCATTATATCATTAAAATACCCAAAATAAAGGAAAAAAACACCTCCGAAGTCAAGCATGCCTTGAAGGTGCACAACACAAAAGAATCTAACAATCCATTGTTTGGAGATGAACCACCGTTCTTACTTCCAGTCTAGTCATGACATAACCAAATTTCATTATTCAATATTAATACAATACAATACATAACAATAACAAAATAAACCTTTAAAAATGACTTACAGCAATAAAATGCCCATTGAGGACTTCTAATTGGCCTTATAATGCATATAAGTCACCTATTGCATATTTAAGAAAAAAACAAAGAAAATAAGTAAATAAATAAACAGAAGAGTAAAAAAAGTGAAAATTATATTGTTTTTTACATGATTGGCATTAATCTCAACGACAAAAGGCTCCAATATAACTTAAAGAAAACAACACAATCAGAATTATTGACTCTAAACTTCTAAAAGAAAATAAAACCTAAAATCAGAATTGAGAATAAATAGTAATTACAAATAATTTTAATAAAAAAAATATTATTATAGAATGAGCTAATACCTTGGAGATACAACCATGAAATTTCCTCTGGGTCTCTTATTTACTGAAGAAAATCCTAAAAACTATGCTTTAGAAGGATAGACATTGTATTTTTCATTATCTGTCAACATAAAATTAGTCATGAGAATCGAGATTAATGAAATAAAAAAAAATTAAAAAACCCTGGTGCTCACATGTATGTACCCCGTAAGAATTAGGCATGCTGCATCATAACAGTTAGAAAATATTCCAAACATCGACTTAAAACTTCAAAATACTGAAAATATAAGTTGCAAATATATTATTCATGAATTTCAAGCAACTATAAGCAAGTTAAACTCTAAAACACAAGTTAAACTGTAAGGACCTTAAAACCAAATACTTGTATTGCTAAGTAATACTGGTATTGCTGTAATATAAATATATCTAAATAAATAAAACTGCAATTACATTCAATTCAAGGACTGAATCACAAAAGGTACAAGCTCTTCAACAGTGAGCAAACAAAATGAGGAACAAACGAATACTAACTAACATTTACATACAGCCCCCTGTTTTTATTTTTGTTTACAATACTCTTAATTCTTTACAGTATACATATACCATTAGGTAGTTGTACCATATAAGAACAAATAATGAACCTAGGGTAAATAAAATGTTCAGAGAAAACAAATACCAGTAGAAAAGAGGTTGAGAGAGAGCAATCACATCTCAAAGAGGCAACCGAGAGAGATTTGTTGTTGTGTTCCCTTTCTGCATTTCATAACTTAACTCAATTGGCCTCACATCCATTTAGCTTCAATTGTCAAATAAAACAAAACAACCATGAATTGAACAACTAAGTGCTTAATTTGAGGCGAAAGCATATAAACATCACACAGATTCAGTGCTTACAGCTGAACAAATCATTAATTTTCTAACTGAAAAAGGTACAAAATTATATTTCAATTATCAATACAACCAATGCGCATATAAACTGAACCTGACGAGACAAGGTACCAGATTAGTTCGATACTGAGATTTGAGAAAGTTGAGTCAGAGAAGAGAAGAGAGTACAGTACCTATTCAGCTCACGATGCTCGGAGAGGCGATGATTCATTGCATAAAAGCTCTTCAAATTTGAGAAAGAGCTAGAGTCAACCTTAAAAAAAAACAGAGAGAAAGAGCTTGAGTCAGAGATCCGAATCCTCTCAAAAATTAGACACAAATCCTGCCGAGCAACACAACCCTTGTTGTGATTAAGCCTAAGTAAGCTTTCAAGTTCAGTTTCAGTTTTAGGGGGAAAGGGTGGGCCGCTCGAGACTCTAGGGTTTCGTAAACAAAAAGGAAAGAAAGAGGGACGAAATGAAAATGAGGAAAATTGAGAAAGGGTGGAGATTTGAGGTAGTACCTCTTCAGGTCGCGGAGAACGGCGGCAGGCGAACTAATCTGAAGAGCCGTGGGAGAAAGGATTTGAATCTGAAGACTCGTCAACTCGTGGATCTGAAGAGAGGCGAAGTGAAGAGGAGAAATCAAATCTGAAAGAATCGCCTTCTTCGTGGATCTGAACAGGAGTTTAATCCGAAGAGGGGTGCGCGATTTTAGTGGGATTGATAATTTCAATGGTGAGATTTGGGAATGGCGGGATTTCAGTACTGAGATTTGGCGTTGGCGGGATTTTGATACTAAAATTTGGGATGGGCGGGATTAGTTTTAGGAAAATTTTATGAGGAGCGGAAGGGATAGTGGCACTCGGTCATACTGCATCCAAATTCGACACTAAATTTCTTGCGTGAACCGTTTACTAGCACTTGCCCATCATGCCAGTACATTTTCGCTAGTAAAAGACTTTTTTTAGTAGTGTATTCATGCTCGATAAAATGCCCATAAGAATCGAGATTCACAAAAAAATTTAAACATGAAAAAGAAACATAGATATGGCTTCTATTGAATATCAATCTGATTTCTTGGAAGAACTATTGAGCTTGTCATACTAGTATTACAACCAATGGCAGATCTTCATAGAGACTAAGGGGAGAGTTGCCCCCAAGATTTTGAAGTTATAATATATATATATATATATATATATGTGTGATTAAATTAGTATATTTTGTATAAAAATTTAAAATTATGTATACATCCCCCCCTCCCCCCCCTCTCATATTTTTGATGCATTTTTTACACCGCCCTTCTTGAATTTTAGGCTAAGATCCGCCACTGACTACAACCATCACTGCTCACATTGAACAATATTTGAGTGTAATTATAATAATAACCCTAAAATGTGGCCCTGGAATTTATTTTGGATTGAAATTTCAAGGTTCATTTGAAATTTCGGACTTCCCGAAGGACATACATGGAATTTCGTTTTAATTCACATTAACAAAATATTGAGTAGTATTCTGTATTAGTCGTATTTCACTATTAACCTCCCTGTGGATTGTTGTTTCCAAAAGATACTTCTTGCACTGGGTCTTGATTTTGTTTCAGAAAAATTAGATAAAAGGTTGAGAAACAAGCATTTGGTCTTCATTTTGTTCCAAAAAAAAAAAAAAAAAATAGATAAAAACTTTTGATTTTCTCATATTTTTTCTATTAAAATCATCGTAAGTTGCTACCAAAAATCAGAGAGGGCCCTAATAATATTTTTTTTTCTCCAAGTTAATTTGTGAGGGCTTTAAAGCTTAGGTCATGCTATGTTGTGTTTTGATAAAATGTCTGTATGAACTACTTCTACTCACTCGAAACTCAAAACACGAAAGAAGAAACATAGGTATACGATTAGGGGTGGCAACGGGTCGGATTATATCCGAACAGACCCGAACCGTATCATAGAGAATATCCGAATCCGATGAAGAAAAACCAGATCCGTTCGGATCCGGGTTGGATCCGGATCCGGATATAGGTTTTAATATTACAGTCGGATCCGGATCCGAATAATCATTAAAACGGATATTCGTTTTATAAAATTTGTTAAGTCCAGCCGGTTTCAATATGACTCATTTTTTTTTTTAAATTAGTAACAGTTTTTATGTAAGAACCGTTACAAATTGCATAATTAGAAATAGTCCACAATCTGTAACGGTTTATAATAAACCGTTACAGATTTTGGACTATTTAACCAATTCTGTAACGGTTCTTACATAAAAATCGTTACTAATAGTGTAATTAGTAACGGTTTTTATGAATTAACCGTTACAAAGACATTCTGTAACGGTTCTTTCATAAAAACCGTTACTAATTTAAAAAAAAAAAATCGCATTTTTTTCTTTCCCATTCCCCAAGCTTATTCTTAAAAACTTCAAACGAAACACAAGAAACTTCCCCTCTCTCTTTGAACCCTGACCGTCCAGTCACCGGTCGCCGGTTGCGGATCGCTGGTTGCCGTCCCGACGTTGATCACCAGTCGGTGCTCTCTCTCTCTCTCTCTCTCTCTCTCTCTCTCTCTCTCTCTCTCTCTATGTATTTGGTTTCTTGTTTCTCTCTGTAGCTCTCTCTTTTACCTGTCCTTTCTTTGAATGCGAGAGACTAGCTACAAGAGTCTCATGAGTCTACAAAGGTGGTAAAATAGCATATATATAGGATGACTTGAATGCTAGTTTGCTTTGTCTTTTTCATTTCCTTTTATCTTTCATCTACGTGTCAGGAGTAATTTGCACCTTCTTTTCACATGCATTTATTTTTACAAAGTCAACTTCCTTTTCTTTCTATCTTTTATCTTTACTACATTTCCCCAATTTTTTCTTCTGATATGTGAAACAGAAAATATATTTATTAGGAGATCATGTTGGTATAAGTCTTTAGTGGCCTGATTTGACATTAATATTAAGAAGTTGTTCAATTTAATTTAGACTTCTGCATGTTTCAAAAAAAATGAAAACGGAAAAGAAAATTGGTAAGAAATTATTTAGAAATTAAAACTTGAAATCAAATTGTTCAATTTTCGATTAAGGCTTTCGATTACATTTTTTTTTTACTTCTTGTTGTTGAATTAAAAATTTACTCATTTTGCAGGTCTTCTAATTGTAATATGGCATCAAGTTCTCAAAATCAATCCATTGAAGATGGTACGTCTGCTCAACCAAATGCTCAACCAAACGAAAGTGCCCCGTCTCCTTCACCCGAACATGATGCTAAAAAACAACTTCAACCAATCCATTGAAGATGATGCGGAAAATGACTTGGCTAGTTTTTTTATGGCGAGAAGTCAACCAACTTCTTTCAAATCCGACTTGGATAACTATATGGAAAGACGGACGATTTCTTACGAGCAAGGAAAAGGATTTGATATTCTTGCATGGTGGAAAACGGAAGGAAAAGAATATCCTATCCTTTCAAGAATTGCTCGTGATGTCTTAGCTATACCAGTTTCTTCGGTTCCATCCGAGTCGGCTTTTAGTACGGGTGGCCGAGTAATTGATGCTTATAGGAGTAGATTGGATCCGGAGAATGTAAAAGCGTTGATTTGCATCCAAGATTGGATTAAAGCCAATAGAAAAGGTAATGGTAATGTAATATAATATATATATATATATATATATATATATATATATATATATATATATATATATATATATATATATATATATATATATATAATTTTTGTTTGTCTTTTTTTCTTCATGTGACTTAATGGACATTTTTAATTTTTTTGTTTAGGTGATTTACAATCGATCTTTGACGACTTTAAGGAGAATGACGAAAATGTTGTTGAGTAGGTATTTGTTGCGAATATATATATATATATATATATATATATATATATATATATATATATATATATATATATATATATATATATATATATATATATATATATCAATTTTCCACATTTTGTATGTTATTAAGGAGCAGAAATTCGAATTCTCGATATTTGTACTTATTAATGATATTCGGGAGATATTTTAGGAAGTAGTAGTATGTTGTATAAATTCTCGATATTTTGTATGTATTAATGATATTCGGGAGTTATTTGACAAACATTTATATTTTTTATAAATAACATTTTTTTGTGATCCCCTTAAGTTACATAATTTTTTTTATATACTGAATATCCGTTTAACTATCCGAAAAGAATCCGAATTCGTATCCGTATTCGATAATATCTAAACCGTATCCGTATCCGTTTAATATCCGAACCGTATTCGGATCCGGATGGAACCGTATCCGGATCCGGATCTGAAAAAAAATATGGATATGAATATGGTTTGAGCACATTCCGAACCGGATCCGATCCGTTGCCACCCCTATATACGATGGCCTCTATGAAATATCAATCAGATTTCTTGCTTAAGGATTTTTCCTTCCATATCCAAAAAAATATCGACTTGCGCATGGTTGCAAATCTCTTGATTTGTTGGCTGGTCATTCAAATGATTGATGATAAAACATTTCCTATTTAATTTTCCTTAACTGAGGGAATGAATCAAACCACATGTCTATTGTGATGGAAAAAATCGAAGGCAGGTTAACAACCCTAGAATTTTAATTTTATCAATTTGCTGGTACATAAAATATCTACTTAAATAGGTAGGCAATCCAACTCGGGTCTATCACAACTCATCGTTGTATTCTTCTTGAAATATATAATTTTTCGGTTTCTAAATTATTAACTTGTTCAATGAGTATGTAAGCTATCACAATGTGTTCAATGAATCGTTTTCATCACTAAATGACTGATAATGCAGTTTTCAATTAGTTATAATATGCTAACTCATATGGTTACTTGGCATATGAGAATGACTTGACAAAAAAGAGAAAGAACCTACTTCCAAAACCCTCCCTAGAGAAATGTCAAGCCCCTAGATTAGTATCTATCAAGAAATCAGAATGAGTACAAAATTCAAAAGTGCAGATGTAACAATATGTTTAATTCAAAAATGAAATAATTTAGATGATGTGATTTATTTATAGAACCATAAACAGGACGAAAAATAAGATAAGGGGTAATCAGCTATGAAACTTTGAAAACATATACCACATCAAAGTCTACAAATTTAGAAATGAATGACATAAATGACGGAGGATGAATTATGGATATAACTATATTAAATTTTTTTAAGGAATATCTATATTAACTTTAGTATATATTTCCACAACATTGTATGAAACTTGGTATATAATATATATACTCAAATATTATATCAAATTTATTTATATATATAATTTTGAAATTAGTTTGCTATAGTTAGAGGTGGAAAATGGACGGGTCGGGTCGGGTTCGGGTCAATTCGGATCTCAGGTCAATTCGGGTCACGGGGCGTTCGGGTCGCGGGTCATTCGGGTCGCGGGTCGTTCGGGTTACAGGTCGTTGGCCGTTCGGGTTTCGGGTCGTTCGGGTTCGGGTCATTCGGGTTATGGGTCATTCAGGTTTTGGATCATTCGGGTTCGGGTCGTTTCGGATTTCGGGTCATTCGGGTTCGGGTCACGGGTCAGTTGACTTATGATCAACGTCAAATTCTGGTCAAAAGTCACTCAGATTAAAGGTCGTTATTCATCCGAATTGATATTTCAGGTCATTTGACTTATTATGGTCAGTATTATCAGGTCAATTATGTTAGAACAAGCCATACAATTATCAATTCCGAATTTTTTTGAATATTAAAACAAAAAAAAGTTTATTTTCGGATCAAATCGGGTGGGTCATTCGGGTCATGGGTCATTCAGGTCACGGGTCATTCGGATTTTGGGTCATTCGGGTTTCGGGTCGTTTCGAGTTCGGGTCATTTCGGATTTTGGATCATTCGAGTTCAGGTCGGGTCGGCCGAGGCTTTCGGGTCGGGTCAGATTTTGTCAGCTCTAGCTACAGTAAATGTACAATATGATGTCACGCGCCTCAAAATGATAGTAACCATGAGATTTTGATCATATGGTCTTAATTTGATTGTCATATAATAATAGTATAATTGTTTTTTCAATTCATTTATTCTTTTCATTTTCTTTTCTCTCATTTTTGTTTCCTTTCCTTTTTTTTCTCCAATACTTATTCCACTTTTTTCTCTTTCTATGTGCTGGACAAGTACAAATCATGACGACAATCAGCTCTAGATCCATCAGATCTCCGTCCCATTATACTTTTCATTTAGGGGTGTAAACGGGTTGGATATTATCTGACAGACCCGTATTCATATTCGTAAAAATCTGTATCCGAATCAAAATTATCCGTATAGTTTTAATGGATATGGATATGAAAATTTTGTTATTCGGATAGTATTTGTTTTCGGATATTTTACTTTATATCCGATATAGATATGAATATTTATATGGATATATTTATTTTTTTATCATATTCGGATACGAGATATTCTTTATATCTATATTAATAATTTATTATTACTTTTAAACTTTATTTATAAATTGCTATATTTTATTAATATTATTATCATGAATACTTAAATGTTCGGAAGAAAGTGATACATTTATATGTTAATATATCCGTAATAAATTCGTATTGGTATATGATAATATCTGAAACGTATTTGTATCGATATAAATATCCGAACCGAATCGTATCTGAAGCTATCCATAGTTATATCCAATAAAATAATACATATACAAATATACATCAGCAAACATTATTGCATATGTCGCGCAAAGCGCGATGATCTTCTTGTTAACTTCTACTAGATTAGTACAATTATTTCAATCATTCGTATTCATCTCAACAACAAACAAAAAAATAAACAAATTCCACAAGCTACAAAGAAAATCTTTATTATTGATGAAAACCAATTAAATAACATTATTTCCTCTAAGAAATAAACAAAAACTTAAAATATACACCTATTTATCGTTTTAAAAAATAAAACCCTCTTGTAAAACAAATCATAAGCAAACCCTAATCCTCTTTTCCACTACATATTAACGTTCTTATGCAGCATCTCGACCTGTATCTTACTTTTCAACTTTGGAAACGCGGAAGACTCGATTTGTTTCACGCTCTCTCTACTTGTCTCTAAAATATCCCCTATTTCTTGCAAGATTTTCTCTCGGCCGTCTTCAAGCCCGTATCGCCACATCATCACTTGCTTCTCATGCGGATTTAACGTGTCCAAAACCATGCTGAGTTTCGATCTGGTTAACTACTTGCTGAACATGTATTCCGGCGAATCTTCCTCTTTACACGCTATCGTTAGAAAAATACTAATTAGGGTGCAGGGACAGAACTTAATAGGGACTGGGAGGGGTCATGCCCCTCCTCCCCAAAGATTTTGACGGAATAGTATATATTAGTAGTAATTTAGTGAATTTTTTTTTTTGAAATACATGTATTTCTATGCATTTGGCCCCCTCCAAAATTTTTATACAGTGTTAATCAGTAGGAAGAAATTTTTTCTGTCCTCCCAGTAAATTCAGTCAAGCTCTGTATCTATTAGAGTGGGAATCCGAATTTGATGTATGTACGCGATAAGTCTACCTTGAAATTACCCTTTCAAACTATTAAGATCCTTGAAAGCCAAAACCTATCAAATAGACCATCCAAAATTTCAAAAATATCTATTCTTTCAATACCGCATAGATAAAATATATCATATATAAATAATAATCCAATCCTTGTTCCAGCCGCAAGACCCAAATAAACACAAATCAATGGTCAGCCAATTATAAGATTTGTGCACATCTCATCACCATACATTTGATGTGACATGATAGGAAAGCTCTAAGAGAGAGAAAAATAATGTGGTGATGTTAATTAAAAAAAAGAATATTTCTCGCAATACGAATGTAAAGTAGGAGCATAAAAAATCACCACTAAATTGATGTAGTGGTAATGGTATAAACCACATCTATTTATAGGTGAGTGATTCGAATCCCGTATCTAGCATTATTGATTTAAAAATTTAGGTGAAGTCATATGAGCCCACTTAAAAGAGAACAAATATCAAACGATTGTTTGTGCTTCTCCCTCAAAACAAAAAAAAAAAAAAAAAAAAATTGGGAGCATAAAACATTGAAACAAACAAACAATTGAATTGAACGTTAACGTGCCGATAATATGACGTTGAAGTCGAAACCAATCAGTGTCAAAGGAAATGGGGGTTTATGGGAGCATCAGGACGCCCTGGATAATATAACAAAACAATGAGGAAAATAATAAAATGTTCAGAGAAATCAATGAAGTACCTTATGTAAAGGTATTAAATACCGCAATGAAGCGCTCTGCTTGTCCGCTGCAAGAATAAGGTACCAAATGCTTCAATGAGCTCTCTGCTTGTCTGCTGCAAGAATAAGTGGAATAAGGGAGGGGAGTTAATAGGTAAAGAGGGCTTATAGTGATGCCCCGTTATATGCTGTGACTATCTGCTTTCTGCTTCAGGCCTAAGCAAGGAAATAAGAATAGAGAATAATACAAGAAGCAAAATTAGAATACAGAGAATAATACAAGATGCAAAATTAGAATTGGTCTTTGTTTTCTTGTGCCTTTCTCTTTTTGATCATCCTCGAGCATTCGAGCGGGTCAATATTCATCTGTGTGATGGTTCGTTATTTGTATAACTTTTATTTCAAATTTTTTTTTGCCCAGAAACCCTTCTTGACAGACAAACTTATATGGGCGAGAAAACATATAAATTGAAAATAAAAAGTATATAAAAAATTTATTCGGTAAAACAGTATATATTTTTAAAAAACGAAAACAGTATATAAAAACATATAAACTGAAAACAAATAATATATAAAAATTCATTAGGTAAACAATTTATATTCTCAAAAATGAAAACAGTATATAGCATATATAGTAACGCGAGAAAAAAATATATAATTTCAATCCGTCACTACAGTACCCCCGTCGTAATTTCCCATTTTCCAACTTATATTACACTTACTTTAGAATTTAGAGCTATATTTTGTTATAATATGTATTACTAGTAGCAATCTCACCTTACGTTACGAATTTTGAATTTTGTTGTTAATTAAAACAAATAGTTGCAACATTAAAAAAATACAAGGAGCAATCTCGCGCGACGCCGCGAGTTTTAAAATATATTATTAATTAAAAATAAAATTATTTTACTACTACTTTGTAGTTAATTAATTATAAGTTAAAAAATTATAAATTAAATTCTTATTTGTATCAAAATTAAAGTGTGACAAATATTCACTTCATTAAAAAATATTAATTGTAATATACTATTTTTTATTGAATGAAGAAGTTTGCTGATAAAAAAAACAACATTAATTATAGTATATTATCTTTCACTTACGATGCATTTAAAATTTTTGGCTATTCATTTACAGGATGTTACAATAATTCAATTATGTAAAATGACATTCTCTTACTTAATATTTCTTTTTATACATATTCATCATAATTTTTCACACATTCAATTGGAAGTAAATTAAATATAGAACTAAAATGATATGGAGCTCAATATAAATAAAAAATTCAATCAAATTTATATATAAATGTTTCAATTAGAAAAAAATTTATTAAAAGAATGATTATTAAAAAATTCTTGAGAAAGAGAAGAAATAATATTATAAAATAATTATTTTAAATGAAAAATCTATTAAGATATATATATTTATGTAAAAAATTGTGTGATTTATTTAATCTTTAATAAATTGCCGGTATAAAAAAAAGTGTGAAAAGAATTAACTATTTTATTGTAATTAACAATATTTATTGAATAAATAAATCTCTTTGATAAAAAAACATTATAGGAGAAGTCATCTATATGCTTTGTTTTTTAAATTTATTATTATTTAAAAAAAATATAATTTATTACATTAAATTTTTATACCTTATTTATTTAATATTTATATTATAAGTACATATATTCCCCTACATAATTGATTCTCATATTTTTCTACATTTTCAATATATACATACTTAATTAAGAGAATAATTGATCCGGAACCATATTAATGTGGAATTCAAAGTAAAAAGAATATTCAAATGAGTGTATGTAAAATATTTTTAATATTAGAAATTTGATATTTCAGTGAGAATTATTATATTTATATTTAATTCTAATGATATGTATTAACTTAGTGAAATCGGTTCATGGATCCAAAAAAGAAAATTATATATAAAATATATATAGTTATACATGTTGTCAATATACAGTGATGTGATTTTCTACAAATAAACAAAATTAGATATAAAATATTGACACGTACAAGTCTATAAACACACTTAATCTCATGTGATATATAAAGATTCTAAAATTGATTTTCATGAATCTAACGAATGACAACAAAACTTCTCATCAATGCAAACATGATATGGCTTTCAAAAAATAATGTAAAATAACAACACATAAAAGTATACAAATAAATAACAATTATAGAAATTTAATTATTAATCAATGACTACGATTTATTCATATATCATTATTTGACGGTTTGAAACATAAATGAACTCTCCATATTCTCTTTGTATTAATATTTGAACATAATTATGCATCATGATTCATTGAAACCATTTCATTCAAATTTAGCGATAGAAAATAACTTTAACCATTTTCACCTAATCGGGATAAAGAATAGGAAACACTAAAAGCATCAATCATTGTTATGCATGTTATAGTCGCACTACGCTGCAAATATTTCAATTTTATAATTTATATCAATCTATAATGTATAAATTATAATTATGAAAATTCAAAATAAAAGTTGAAATGAATTTATCATACACAAATAATATATAATAATTATGTTAAATAAGTTGACTATATTTAAAATTATTTTGAATTACTTTATATGCATGTCTTATTCACTAAAAATATTTTCTATATCACATATTGTAGGATTAGTGTCCTAGGCCAAATGTATTTGTGCTAGGAAATGAATTATGTATTAAGACATTATTATTTATTCAATAAAACTTGTTTCTTAAATCAACCAAGAATGACAATTCGGGTTCACGTCATCAGAATACGTGATTCTGATAGTAGAATTGTGAACCAACAAATGATATTCTAAATTGTCCCTAGTGATATGTAGGATGTTTATAGAGATAGACATGATGGTGTTATGTTCTAGGCCAAAGTGTTTGTGACCTAGATGATGGATTGTAATAACAAACATAATATTTATTCTAAGATATTTCATATAATATGTGTGTATAGGTTATTTTAATATAATTAAAATAGACCATGAATATGCAATTCAGCTTTATGTCATCAAGGGGCGTGACTTTGATAGTAAAACTATACAGTGTTATGAATGCTATTCTAAATCGTCCATGGTTATTTATAGGATATTTGTGGAGACAAATATACTTGCAGATACATATAAATATATATTTATATACAAGCTATAAATGTACACCAGTATATTAGTTAATTGATGATTATGTTTTACTGATCATGGATAAATAGTTATCAAGTCATTAACATAGGTATATGTTAGAGACCATATACTGGATTGACCCGCCATAAGAATGCTACATGTTTTATGTCATTAGCGATTCTTGTAACATAAAGTATTTATAGTCCTTTGACATGAGATTGTCTCAGTTCCCAACATGAGTAATTTTATACTTTAATATAATCTAACACTGCCTTTAACCGGGTGGTCATAACGGTTATGGTTAGGTATACAATGAATCATATAGAGGGATGAGTACAATCAAGACGGGATTTGTTCCTCTCATAAATGAGAGAGATATCTTTAGGCTTTTTGATGAATTGAACTGAAGAAATGTATGGCCATACTCAAATGAATTAATAAGAGTTATTAATGTCATTTGTTCTTGTTCAATTTAATTTAATTTGGGATCAAGAAATATTATTCGATTAATATAAGGATGGCGTATTACATGCCTTATGATTGATATAGATATCGCGTGACAAAGGGACTAAATACATGATTGTTGATTAGGTAAATCGGATCACCGATATTCACTTAAATTGGGTAGTCATGATGGCTTGCTAGAGTCCACACATGATTTATAGACTATCAAGTCTATTGCCAACATTAAGTGAACCTACATGTTCACACACAAAGAACAAACTGAAACGGGTGCAGAAAATCCTAGCGACTTATATGATGAGTTGCATAAGAATGTCACAAAATATATTGTCATCTTATGTGATAAGATGTGATATATATGTATATAAAGACTATGAGCACAGAAGATCATGTAATCTAGAAGAGTCTAGATGATGACATATGGATAATGATGAGTGATGTCCTATGTTACGCGGACGCTCTCCGAAATGAGCCGTAGGCGTGTCGGACACGGACACGGCTCGGACACGCCTCCGACACGTGTCCGACACTTCAAATCGCGTGTCCGACTATTTTATTGTTAAAAAAAATATGGACACGGCTCGGACACGGCAGGACACGGCGGGACACGGCGGGACACGTTTTGGACACGGCGGGTTTAAAAAAATAGTGTACTTAGTAACGGTTCTTCAATAAAAACCGTTACTAAAAGTGTAATTAGTAACGGTTTTTATTAAAGAACCGTTACAGATTTGCTGTCAACAATCTGTAACGGTTTATAATAAACCGTTACAGAATTTGGACTATTTAAGCAAATCGGTAACGGTTCTTTCGTAACAACCGTTACTAATGGTGTAATTAGTAACGATTTTTATGAAAGAACCGTTACAAAGTGCTTAAATAGTCCAAAATCGTTACAGATTTTAAAAACCGTTACTAAATTTAAAAACCGTTACTAAAGATCCGATAATCGGTAATCCATTTCTCCTCTCCCCTTCTTTCTTCTCTCCCCTTCAGTCGCAGAATCCCTCTCCCCTTCTTTCTTCTCTGAGTCGGCGCCTCTCCCCTTCAAACTTCTCTCGTGCGTGTACTGCTTGAGGTTCTTCGTGCGACAGACAGGGCAACCGAGTTCTCCTCGCGACGATCGGCCGACAGGAGCTTCGTGACGATCCCCCTTCTCCTCGCGACGATCCAGTAACGATCCTCCCCTCTTTGTGTGACGATCGGCCGACAGGAGCTTCGTGACTGTACTGGAGCTTCTCTGAGTTCTCTTCTCTCCCTATCTCAAGTGACTGAGTGAGTGATTTGGATTTTTAATTTTAAAATGTTCTGATCTGGACCAGACCTCTCTGACCTTATGATTTTTTTTTTCTTTGCAAAATTCATAGAAATAGACAATGACCACGGAAAGTCATTCATCTAGCCCAAGCATTACTAGTGTATCAACCGGTTCAATTGATTCTATTTCTAAGAACACTCCACTTTGGTGATATGTTACAAAGCTTACAAAACATGAAGGTGGAGGAAACACTAGGTTTACGTGTAATTTATGCGAAAAAAGTTTCAGCGGGTCATATCAAAGGGTTAAGGCGCATTTACTTCGAATAAGTGGCTCGGGTATTCAACCTTGTGCTAAAGTAACGACCGAAAACCTCATAAATCTGAAACAATTACAAGATGAGGCCGAACTTAAGGCGAAAAATTTAACCCCAAAATATGTTCCTTTACCTAGTGGTAGTTCTACCACGGGTTTTGAAAGGGGACAAAGTATAAACCCACAAAGACCCGTTGAATCTAAAAAAAGAAAAATGACCGCTATAGAGAAAGCATATGACATGAATGCCCGAAATGAAATTGATGAGGAGATAGGTAGGATGTTTTATACCGGGTGCCCTTCTTTTAATCTTGCTAGAAATCCCCATTTCATTAAAGCATTCCAATTATGTGCGGACCATAATGTCGTTGGTTATCGGCCCCCGTCATACAATAGATTGCGGACTAGTATCCTTGAAAAAGAAAAATCTCACATTGACAAGTTACTCTCGGCCATAAAAGAAACATGGAAGGGAAAAGGGGTATCAATTGTTAGTGATGGATGGACCGATGTACAAAGGAGGCCTCTAATAAATTTTACAGCAATAACCGATGGATCACCAATGTTCTTAAAGGCGATTAATTGTCAAGGTGAGATTAAAGATAAGTATTTTATTTCCGAAAAAATTAAGGAGGTGATTGAGGAAGTTGGACCTCAAAATGTAGTTCAAGTGATCACGGATAATGCTCCGGTTTGTAAGGCAGCCGGAATGTTAATTGAAGCGCAATATAACCATATTTTTTGGACACCTTGTGTCGTTCACACGCTCAATCTTGCTTTGAAAAATATTTGTGCTTGCTAGAAACACCGATGCTAATAGTGTTGTGTATGATGAGTGTAGTTGGATTAATATTGTTGCTTCGGATGTTTCTTTAATTAAGAATTATATCGCAAATCATTCTATGCGGTTAGCTATGTATATAGATCATTCCAATCTTAAGTTGCTTGACGTAGCCGAGACACGGTTTGCCTCGGTTGTGGTTATGTTAAAGAGGTTCGTAACGGTTAAAGAAGGATTAAAGCAACTAGTCATCGACAATAGGTGGTCTACGTATAGAGATGGAAGTGAATCAAGAGCAAACCGGGTAAGAGAATTGATCTTGGATGAAACCGTTTTTTGGAAGCAAATTGAGTATATTCTTGCTTTTACCGAGCCTATTTATGAGATGTTGAGAATAGCCGATACCGATAAACCGTGCTTGCATATGGTGTATGATATGTGGGATTCAATGATTCGTAAGGTTAAAATTGCTATCTATCGGAAAGAAGGAAAGAATGAAAATGAACAATCTTCTTTTTTTGAGGTTGTAAACACGATTCTAACAGATAGATGGTCAAAGAGCAACACACCGCTTCATTGCTTAGCTCATTCTCTCCATCCACGGTATTCCAATTAATATTTAATTTATGCATTATTTCACATTTTAATAATTCTTATTTTAACATAGTTATTTGCTTGTATTTTTTTGTGACAGCTACTATAGTCAGAGTTGGCTTAGTCAATGTGCGGGACGTGTGCCGCCGCACTTGGATATTGATATAGCAAACATGAGAAACAAATGCTTCACAAAGTTTTTCCCAAATCCCGAAGAAAGAAGAGCCGTAAAAGAAGAATTTGCAAGATTCTCGATTTTTAGTAGCCCGTTTGATGAATTTGAGTCCATTAGCGACAGGTCAGAGATGGATCCAATAAATTGGTGGGCAGTGAATGGCATGTCAACGCCAAATATTCAAATTTTATCTTTTAAGTTGCTTCGTCAACCATGCACGTCATCATGTTCGGAAAGAAATTGGAGTACATATTCCTTTATTCATAGTGCAAAAAGGAATCAACTGACACCACAACGGGCGGAGGATTTGGTGTTTGTGCACTCTAATTTACGACTTCTTTCAAGAAGGTCAAACGAGTATTTGAAAGGAGACACGAAGATGTGGGATGTGGGAGGTGATCAATTTGAGCCATTTGATGGTGCGGAGCAACTTCAAAGGGCGGATCTCTCACTCGATGAGCCGGAGTTAGAGCGCATTTTGTTTGATGATGAGGCAAATTAGATGTGGTTATGTTATTGTATGAACTCTATAATCTAGTTATGATTTTTGTACTTTTGAATTAGGTTAAATTTGGTTTTGTGGTTAGTGGATGTTTGAATGAAGTATGGACCTCATATTTTGTGCTTTTAATTAGATTATTTTTGTATTAATATGAACTATGAACTATCACTATGAACTATGAACTATGAACTATGAAATATTATATGAGATATGATCAGGGCCGGTTTATAATAAATTTAAAACACACTACGCAAAAAAAAAAATTACATATGGATCTGTAACGGTTTTTATGAAAGAACCGTTACAGATAATGGCAATTCTGTAACGGTTCTTTGATGAAAACCGTTACTAATATACAATCTGTAACGGTTTATAATAAACCGTTACAGATATTGGCAATTATGTAACGGTTCTTTGATGAAAACTGTTACTAATATGCATACAATCTGTAACGGTTTATAACAAACCGTTACAGATATTGCAATTCTGTAACGGTTCTTTGATGAAAACCGTTACTAATAGTGTATTTAGTAACGGTTTTTATGAATTAACCGTTACAACTTACAAAGTAGTCCAAAATCGTTACAGATTTTAAAAAACCGTTACTAATCAAGTTATTATCAATTTAGTTTATGTTTTTTATATTATTTATATTTTATAAACATAAAATAAATATATTATATTATATATATATAAAACGTGTCGTGTCCGAGGTTTTTTTGAGATTGCCGTGTCGCTGTGTCCGTGTCGTGTCGGACACGACACCCGTGTCCGTATCCGTGCAACATAGGTGATGTCATACACATCTTTTAGTGTGAAGAGACATGATTCTTCACATCTATACAAGGACATAGAGGGCTCCAAATTCACAAGACAACACATCATTCTCTCTCTCATTATTTCTCATTCTCTTTTGTGAGACAAAAGAGAGAAAATATACTTTTTAATTTGTGACAAAATTATGAAAGGGTGCTTTCCTTTTGTATGACAAAATGAAAGAGTGCGATTATATGAGAGGAATTATATACATCTTTTGTGAGATAGAATAAGAAGAGTTTTCTTATGCAAGAGGAGAACAAGCTACTAGCATATATATTGTTCTTCTTCCCGTTTTAAGAAGTTTGTTCGTGTGGATACGGGTAGAGGCGTTCGTACTTTCAGCGCTTGTGATCTATTCGGCATAAGAAGATGATAACGGGTTGTTGAGAATTTTGGTGGAGGCCAATTGTATGTGCGGTAGATGATTTCCACACGATCCGACCTAGACGGCCTAGACGGACGAAAAATCGGTTAGGACGGTAACCAGTTCAGAGAACACGTACTGGACTGACCACATTATGAGAATATGCATGGTAGATGTCATTACTGATTCTCATATGAATAGTGTGCTTGTTCCTACGACCTGAGGTCACCATGGATTCCTTTATGTGGAACTGCATACTTTAATATGATCCTACGTCATCCGTAATGGGATGATCATTAGGGTCATCATTAGGTATGCACTGAATCGTGATGAGGAATGTGAGTGACCAAGATGGGATTTATTCCTCTCGTCATGAGAGAGATATCTCTGCCCCCCCCCCCTGATGAACTAGGACTGAAGGAAATGCATGGCCATGCTCAAAATGGATTAACATGTGTTGTTAATATCATTTTGTATTTACTCAGTCTAATTCTCGATCAGGAAAGAGACTTTGATTAAACTCAAGGATGACATACTTCTATGCCTTGTGATCGAGACATATATCGTAGAACAAAAGGAATAAGCAAACGTCTATTCTGATAGGTTAATGATCGCTGATCATTTCATTTAACATGGATAGTCATGACATCAGTCTAGAGGTTACTCATGACTTACGATCTTTAGAAGATCATTGTCAGCGTTAAATGGAACCTACACGGTCACAAAATGAACTCCATTCGTATGGGATAAATATGCCTCAAAATAGTTATACATATGATGTATAAATTAGTGAACGAAATAATCAATTATTGGATAATTGATTGAACAAAACAGTATGGAAACTGTAATAACCTTAGTTGCCAAGTATTCCGTTATGGAAATATCTATTCCGTTGATAACGGAATAGGCAATGATTAGGTTTTTTTAGTTATGGTAACTGAGCAATCATTCGCCTCTATCTCTAATATAAATAGAAGGGCAGAGTCTCTCTATTCTACAGACCATTCAGAAGCCCTAGAGGCCGTCTAATACACAGAAATAGAGAGAGAGAGAGAGAGAGAGAAAAAGAGAGAGTTTTGAGTTATTTTCGGAAAGTATTTCCGGACTCGTCTATGAAGAAATTATGACCTAGGCCAAAGTGTTGGACTGGAGATTAGATTATGCGAAATGTGTTTATTCATTTCATATATGAATGAGTGTATGGGTGACTATTGTATTTACATATATTAGATCGACCATGAATGACACTTCGGGTTCACGTCATCAGAATACGTGATTATGATAGTAGAACTGTGAACCAACGAATGACATTCTAAATCGTCCCTAGTGATATGTAGGATGTTTATAGAAATAAACATACTTCAAGTAAGAAGCTACATATCCACACTAGTATATTCGTCGACTGGATGATCATGTTCTGCTGATCATGGACATAGGGATGTCAAGTCTGGAATATAGGTGCGTGTTAGAGAACATGTACTGGACTGACCACACTATGAGAATATGCATGGTATATGTCATTAGTGATTCTCATATGAATAGTGTGCTTGTTCCTACGACCTGAGGTCGCCATGAAATCCTGTATGAGGAACTGCATACTTTAATATGATCTTACGTCATCCGTAACGGGATGATCATTAGGGTCATCGTTAGGTATGCACCGAATCATGACGAGGAATGTGAGTGACCAAGATAAGATTTGTTACTCTCGTCATGAGGGAGATATCTCTAGGCCCCCTGATGAACTAGGACTGAAGGAAATGCATGGCCATGCTCAAAATGGATAACATGTGTTGTTAATATCATTTTGTATTTACTCAGTCTAATTCTCGATCTGGAAAGAGACTTTGATCAAACTCAAGGATGACATATTACCGTGCCTTGTGATCAAGACGTATATCATAGAACAAAAGGAATAAGCAAATGTCTATTCAGATAGGTTTACGATCGCTAATCATTTCATTTAACATGGGTAGTCATGACATCAGTCTAGAGGTTACTCATGACTTACGATCTTTAGAAGATCGTTGCCAGCGTTAAATGGAACCTACACGGTCACACAATGAACTCCATTCGTACGGGATCAATATGCCTCAAAACAGTTAATACATATGATGTATAAATTAGTGAACGAAATAATCAATTATTGGATAATTGAGTGAACAAAATAGTGTCATTCCATTGGCAACGGAACAATTCTGTTCCCAACGGAATAGATATGGAAACTATAATAACCTTAGCTGCCAAGTATTCCGTTATGGAAATACCTATTCCGTTGGCAACGGAATAGTTCCGTTGGTAACGGAATAGGCGCAGATTAGGGTTTCATTTATGGTAACTGAGCAATCGTTCGCCTCTCTCTCTAGTATAAATAGAAGGGCAGGGTCTCCCTGTTTTACACACAACTCTGTAGCCTGAGAGGCCGTCTTTACACAGAAAAGAGAGAGAGAGAGTTTTTGAGAGATATTCGGAAAGTATTTCCAGACTTGTCTAGCCAAGTCCGGTTATTCCGTTCGAGTGAAGTTCGCGTGGATACGAGTAGAGGTTATCTACCTTGAGAACTTGCGAGCGATCTATCATCATCCCTAGGAGAAGGAGCTATCTCTCGAGCCGAGCTTCAAGAAGGAGTTTTTTGAGCCGAGCAATAGGAAGAAGATTGGCGAGCCGAGCTTCGGGAAGGAGACGGTTGCGAGTCGGAAAAGTTTAGACCTACATCCGTTCCTTGTCTCGCGGATCAGGAAGATCCGAGATATAAATTTTAATGGCTAATTTCGTACCTTTATTTCCTTTACGATGATCCTAGGGAGGGTTTAACCCGTAGGTTCCGCTGCGCATGTAACGTACATGGCTACGGGTTTCCCAACAGTCTAGCCGAGTCCGGTTATTCCGTGCGTTTGAAGATCGACGTGGATACGAGTAGAGGTTCTCTATCTTGAGAAACCTATATCCGTTCTTCGTCTCGCAGATCAGGAAGATCAGAGGTATACGTTTTAATAGTGAATCTCGTACTTTTATTCCCTTAACATAGATTCTAGGGCGGGTTAAATCCATAGGTTCCGTTGCGCATGTAACGTACATGGCTATGGATTTTCCAACACATATAAGTTTGTAAGGACGAGTAACTCTATGCTAATAAATTTACATATATTTTTTATTTGAAAAAGTAGCCGCTGCGGATAGAAAAGACTTTCATTAAAATAAAAAGTTGCTACAAGATGAAATTACATCATATAAACTCCAACCATTGACAAACATACAACCTTTTACCTTCTAATTTTTATATTTCATTCTATTTCCTAATAGAGCACTCAATGTCACTTTATCCTCGCATCAGATAATACCTTAATGCACCGAGAAGAAGCTTGGCGAGTCGAACTTCAGGAAGGAGAAGGTTGCAAGTCAGAAAAGTTCAGACCTATATCCGTTCTTTGTCTCGCGGATCAGGAAGATCCGAGGTATAAATTTTAATAGTTAATATCGTACTTTTATTCCATTAACGTAGATCCTAGGGCGGGTTAAATCCATAGGTTCCGCTGTGCATGTAACGTACATGGCTATGGATTTCCCAACAGTGGCATCAGAGCGTTCGTTAAGGAAATAATCGTCGATTATATATTTAAAATTTAGTAAATTCTAGTATAATAAATTTTAGGGTTTTGAAAATATTATTTCAAAACATCAAGGAAATAGTTTCTATGAATATAATATCAGATATTATGATTTTCTAGAGTTTCGAAAAATAGTTTTTCGGAATATGTTTTGGGAACAGAACTAAAATTAAAGGAAACTGAAAGGTCAGCGTTATTCCGTTCCGAACGGAATTGTTCCGTCTTGAACGGAATATGCTGAAATTTTCGCCAGAATTATTCAGCGTTTTTCCGTTGAGAACGGAATAGTTCCGTTCCCAACGGAATAATGATGATTTTGTGAGAAACCCAAATTTGTGTTACACATGGAATTTGAATATACAAATATAGTATGAGCTTTAGATCTGTGATTGTTCTGTGATGTAATCTATGTGAATGCTTGTAATTTTATTTAATATCTATGGCAACCAGTGAGTTGTCCAAAGTTGTAATTATGGCAACCTATGAGTTGTTCAAAATTGTAAATTTCTTTTTCTAGCAATATGATAGTTGTTAGGAAAGATATTATATCAAGACTACAAGACAAAGATCTTGGCGCAATCTTCGGAAGATGGCATTGGATCTTCGCACACACACAACGAAGGGTTCGTTGAAGATTACTCCTGCAATCTAAAGATAGATCTAGGATTAGGAACCTCATGATCGCTCGTGAGGAATAGGCTCATACCATATTTAACTTAGATTCTATGATGTTTAATTTTATAAATCTAAAAACAAAATCCTTCAGAATATTAAGAAATGAAGTGTCTCCCATATCACTGTAACCCTCAGTACTCAGACAGCTTTCCACATGGGTCATGCCGGAGCTGGGCGTGTGGGGGATTGTCTGATGAAAGGGGCACGCGGGAAGTAGTGACGAGCACAAGTTATGCCTGAGCTGAGCGTGCTAGAAACTGCTTTGCCGATACTCATACGTGGTTAAACTTAAATGAGCAAGTAAGTCAGACTTGGGTTTGGGGCACAAGATGGGATAATACACCGAGTATAAGATACTCATTCCATAAAAGGAAAGAGTTGCATATGATGCAATTGGAAAGTGTTCCTACCGAAATAGTTGAGTATTAAGGGTTGCGCCGGAGCTCACTTACTGCTCAATGAAATACGGATCTTGACTCACTATGAAACTTCATTTAATTGAAGATTCCGAATCAATACTACTGAAGGTGATTAATTTGAAGAAAATAGTAGGAGTACAATAGAAGAAACACCAAAACAAAACAACCCCAATGAATAAATAATAATGGTACTTTACATTTTAACTTGTAGAATAATGACAAATAATAATAATTCGACGGGGTTGAATTCGCGATCTATCCTTGAGAATGATAAGCTCAATGGGTCTAACTTCCTTGACTGGTTTAGAAACCTGAGAATTGTTCTCAAGGCTGACAATAAACTGTATGTCATAGAAGAGGCTTACCTAGAGGAACCAGAACAGGGAGCCAAAAGGGCTACCCGAGATGCGTATTCTAAATACGTCAAAGATGAGATGACACGGAGATAGCTTGTCTCATGTTAGCGACCATGACCTCCGAGCTTCAGAAGCAACTAGAGGACATGGGTGCTTACGATATGATCATAACTCTCAAGGAAATGTTCCAAGAGCAGGCTAGAGTTAAGCACTACAAAGCGACCTTCTCTCTGACTCACACGAAGATAGTTGAAGGTTCATCTGTGAATGCTCATGTACTCAAGATGAAGAGCTATCTTGATCAATTGGAGAGGCTTGGTTCAGCTATGCCCAGAGAATTGGCTGTTGACATAATTCTCAGGTCGTTGCCTCCTAGTTTTAAGCAATTTATCATGAACTATAATATGCATCAGATAGAGAAATTCATCACCGAGTTGCATGGGATGCTTAAGAACGCACAGGAGGACATGAAGACAAATATTGTCAAAGATGTCCTATTGGTTCACAAGAAGAAGGGTAAGAAGACCGGGAACAAGAGCAAGGGTAAAGTCAAGGTGTTGCCTAAACCTAAGATCAAGAAAGATGAGGGAGTTTGCTTCCATTGCAACAAGGTTGGCCATTGGAAGAGAAACTGCAAACTTTATCAGGATGAAATCAAGAAGGGTAGTATGACTACCGCTTCAAGTATTTTTGTTATTGAAACTAATTCACTTACTCCTAAATCTTGGGTATTGGATACCAGATGTGGTACTCACATTTGTAATGATGTGCAGGGGCTACAAAGGAGTAGAAGATTAGCTAAGCGTTAAGTCGACCTTTAGAAAATGGAGCAAGAGTTGCTGCATTAGCCGTAGGAACTTATTTATTAGCATTGCCTAGTGAACTTGTATTAGTACTTAATAATTATTATTTTGTACCTGCTATGAGCAGAAATATTATTTCCATTTGTAGTCTAGCTTTGGATGGTTACAAATTTGTTATTGAAAATAATAGTCGTTCTATCTTAAAGAATAATCTTTTCTATAGAAATGTTCTATTAGAAAGAGGTCTTTATGTGCTAGATCTTAAGAAAGAGAATTATAAGTCCATATATAACATTAACACTAAACGATTCAAACCGAATGACGCAAATGCAACATACCACTAGCACTGTCGCTTAGGCCATATAAATGAGAAACGCATTTCTAAACTCCACTCTCAGGAAATTTTAGACTCATTTGATTTGGAATCATTTGAAATATGCGAGTCTTGTTTACTTGGCAAGATGACTAAGAAACCCTTCACAAAAGTTGGTGAAAGGGTCATTGACTTATTAGAACTCATACATACTGATGTATGTGGACCAATGAGTATGCCGGCTAGAGGTGGGTATCGATACTTCATAAATTTTCCGGACGACTTCAGTAGATATGGTTATGTCTACCTAATGAAGTACAAGTCTGAATCATTTGAAGTGTTCAAAGAATTTAAGAATGAAGTACAAAATCAACTTGGAAAGAAGATTAAAGCACTTCGATCTGATCTACGAAGCGAATATCTGAGTCAGAAATTTGAGGAACATCTCACAGAATGTGGAATAGTTTCACAACTGACTCCTCCAAGAACTCCTTAGTGGAATGGAGTGTCCGAAAGGAGGAATCAAACCTTATTAGATATGGTTCGATCGATGATGAGTCAAACGAATCTTTCAACGTCTTTCTGGGGTTATGCTCTTGAGACAGCTGCATTCGTACTGAACAAAATTCCATCAAATGCAGTGTCGAGATATGGACGGGGAATAGCCCCAAGTTATCTTTTCTTAAGATTTGGGGATGTGAGGCTTATGTCAAACTACAAGCTTCCGATAAGCTCGGACCCAAATCTTGATAAGTGTCTGTTCGTGGGATATCCTAAAGAGACAAGAGGATATTACTTTTACCTCCCATTGGAAAATAAAGTGTTTGTTACCCGCAATGGTATTTTCTTAGAAAGAAAATTTGTCTCCATGAGAAGCAGTGGGAGTAAAGTACAACTCGAAGAAATCCGAGACTCACCTACAGTTACAGAACTGTGATGGAAGACCAAACAATTTCTCAAAGAGTTGGCGAGCTTGACACACAGGCTCAATGTAGATCTAGTAGAAATCATCATGAGCCTGAGAGATACGGATTTCTCGTGTCTAATGATGATGGTGTGACATTCATAGATGATGAACCCACGTCCTACCAAGATGCTATGAAGAGTCCTGACCCTTAGAAATGGTTAGAGGCCATGAGAGCCGAGATGCAATCCAGGCAAGATAATCAAGTTTGGAATTTGATTGACCCATCGGACGACAATGTCGCCGATCCATTAACTAAACCACTCCCACAAGCGAAGCAAGAGGGTCATGTTAGGTCTATGAGCGTAAGATGCTTACAGTTGGCCTAGTGCAAGTGGGAGACTGTAGGATTAGTGCCCTGGGCCAAATGTATTTGTGCTAGGAAATGGATTATGTATTAAGACATTATTATTTATTCAATAAAGGTTGTTTCTTATATATCTGTGTGTATGGGTTATGAATGTAAATTTTATATCAACCAAGAATGACACTTCGGGTTCACGTCATCAGAATGCGTGATTCTGATAGTAGAACTGTGAACCAACAAATGACATTCTAAATTGTCCCTAGTGATATGTAGGATGTTTATAGATATAGACATACTTCAGGTAAGAAGCTATATATCCACACTAGTATATTCCCAGGCTGGATGATCATGGTCTGCTGATCATGGACATAGAGATGTCAAGTCTGGAATATAGGTACGTGTTAGAGAACACATACTGGACTGACCACACTATGAGAATATACATGATATATGTCATTAGTGATTCTCATATGAATAGTATGCTTATTCTTATGACATGAGGTCACCATGGATTCATGTATGTGGAACTGTATACTTTAATATGATCCTACGTCATCCGTAATGGGATGATCATTAGGGTCATCATTAGGTATACACTGAATCATGACGAGGAATGCGAGTGACCAAGATGGGATTTGTTCCTCTCGTCATGAGGGAGATATCTCTGGGCCCCCTGATGAACTAGGACTGAAGGAAATGCATGGTCATGCTCAAAATGAATTAACATGTGTTGTTAATATCATTTTGTATTTACTCAGTCTAATTCTCGATCAAGAAAGTGACTTTGATCAAACTCAAGGATGACATACTTCCATGCCTTGTGATCAAGACATATATCGTAGAACAAAAGGAATAAGCAAACGTCTATTCTGATAGGTTAATGATCGCTGATCATTTCATTTCACATGGGTAGTTATGACATCAGTCTAGAGGTTACTCATGACTTACGATCTTTAGAAGATCATTGTCAGCGTTAAATGAAACCTATACGGTCACAAAATGAACTCCATTCGTACGGGATGAATATGCCTCAAAACAGTTATACATATGATGTAGAAATTGGTGAACGAAATAATCAATTATTGGATAATTAATTGAACAAAACAGTATCATTCCGTTGGCAACGGAATAGTTCCATTCCCAACAGAATAGATATGGAAACTGTAATAACCTTAGTTGCCAAGTATTCCGTTATGGAAATATCTATTCCGTTGATAATGGAATAGGCGATGATTAGGTTTTTTTAGTTATGGTAACTGAGCAATCATTCGCCTCTATCTCTAATATAAATAGAAGGGCAGAGTCTCTCTATTCTACAGACCATTCAGAAGCCCTAGAGGCCGTCTAATACACAGAAATAGAGAGAGAGAGAGTTTTGAGTTATTTTCGGAAAGTGTTTCCGAACTTGTCTAGTCGAGTCCAGTTATTCCGTGCGTCTGAAGTTCGCGTGGATACGAGTAGAGGTTCTCTATCTTAAGTACTTGCGAGCGAGCGATCTTCATCCCTAGGAGAAGCAAGGAGGTTCGCGAGTCGAGCTTCAGGAAGGAGAAGGTTGCAAGTCAGAAAAGTTCAGACCTATATCCGTTCTTCGTCTCGCGGATCAGGAAGATCCGAGGTATAAATTTTAATAGTTAATCTCGTACTTTTATTCCCTTAACGTAGATTCTAGGGTGGGTTAAATCCATAGATTCCGTTGCGCATGTAACTTACATGGGTATGGATTTTCCAACACATATAAGTTTGTAAGGATAAGTAACTCTATGCTAATAAATTTACATATATTTTTTTATTTGAAAAAGTTGCCGCTGCGGATAGAAAAGACTTTTATTAAAATAAAAAGTTGCTACAATATGAAATTACATCATATAAACGCCAACCATTGACAAACATACAACCTTTTACCTTCTAATTTTATATTTCATTCTATTTCCTAATAGAGCACTCAATGTCACTTTATCCTCGCATCAGATAATACCTTAATGCACCGAGAAGAGTTCCCGTTCACCATTGAGTGAAGTTTTCTTTCTCCATTAAATTATAACGTTTATTTTGATCAATAAAGGAAAATTCTTCAAAAAACATCTAAATTTTCTCGGATACTCCCTATAAAGCAACTTGTATTTTTTTTACCCATTAAATTATTTTATTGACTAAAATGCCCTCATTAAATTTCATTTATATTTTTTTGAAACCAAAATAACAAATAATTTATATTTACATCAAATATAAATAAATGAGATCTAAAATATAAATAAAATCATAAAAAGTAATATTTTATTTAGAATAAAATTATATACACATAAAAAAGAGAAAAATATTTTATGTAATAAAATTCAACAAAATAAATTGTTGTATCATAAAATAATGTAATAAAATGTTGGAAATATAAAATCATGGAATATTATGTTGAAAAATATTAATATCTATTGATTATATTTTTTAATGGAATAAATACAATATAAAAAATAATTACTTCAGGGCATTTTGGTCAATGCAAGATATTTATGGATGAAAAAGTTAAACTTAACTCCATAAGGGGTAAAAAAATAATTCAGGTTTATTTATAAGGGGTTTTTGAAGAAAATAAAAAATTAGGAGTTTTTTTATTATAATTAGAAAAGTTAGGGTTTTTTTGAAGAATTTCCCATCAACAAAACTAAAATTTCCTGGTGAAAAATCATAACATTATGAAAATTACATCTTTGTCAAAAAATAGATGTATCTAAAGCAATAAATAATGGAATATTTTATGTGATAATTATATTTCTTTTTTGCTTATTTTTCTTCGTTCAATTAAAATCATATGAAAAAGAAGGAAACAATGTTACAAATTCCAAATACTTTGTTTACAAAAGGCCTTGGGCCTCCAATATAAAGCAATGCATGCCAAAACTCTCATTAATTGACGGCCTGCAAAAAAGCTCCAGCCGCCTTCCTTCTAGCGGAGCGCCTCTCTTTTAGTCCCAACAGAATTTTCGCTTGTAATCAGCAGCAGTTTATATGGGTTCAAGTGAGAGCGATAAGGACGACTTTATTTGAACAAGATCTGTTCTATAGGATTGCACAACTGTATCCTTGCGTGATAACGAGACAGGTACCATAGTCTGGTTGATGAACCCGGACCAATGCACCAGAGCGTGAGTAACGGTGGGTTAATTGACCGCTGTAAATATGATCGTTCCTCTCAATGTAGCGCTGTTGAGGGTGGTGCAGTGCTTGTCGGACAGACCTTTTTTTTCCATTTTTTATTTTTTCTCTTAAGCCCCCGATGAGTGCTGCTTTTGCTCTAGTTATGTTAGATGAAATGGTCCAGCAAAGGTCAGGGTTGGATCAGAAGATAAGATGTTTGTGTTTGATAAAATGCCCGTATGACCTAATTTATGTCCTACTCTGCTCTAGTTGAAAGTCAATAACAATGGAGTTTTTTTTTCATGTATTAGATTTTAAATTTTGTGGTTTTGTGAAAAAGAAAACCAAATTGTGTTTTTTTCATGTATTAGATTTCTTATTTTGCGATTTTGTGAAAATAAGAAAAGATTGTTTTATAACATGTATTATAACTCATTTCAATTTTTTTAGTAATATCCTAATCAATAACAATGAAGTTTTTTCCTTACTTTAATTTTTGTGGTTTTTTTAAAACCAATACAAATTTTTTTTCTCCATGTATTGGACCTCTTATTTTGCGGTTTTGTGAAAATAACAAAAGATTATTTTATTCCATGTATTTTATCACAATTCGATTTTTCTGGTATTGTTAGAATCAATAACAATGGAGTTTGCTCCATACATCAGATTTTAATTTTTGTGGTCTCTATTGTCCTTGATTTTCACAATGCCAAAAAAGTGTTGTAAAGATTTTCACAAAACCACAAAAATGAAAATCTAATACATTGAAAAAACTCCATTGTTATAAATTTTCACAACACCAAAAAAATTGAATTGAGTTACAATACATGTAATAAAATAATATTTTGTTATTTTCACAAAACCGCAAAATAAGAAGTCCAATACATGGAAAAAAAATAATTTTGTGTTGGTTTTCACTAAACCACAAAAAATTAAAATCTAATACATGGAAAAAACTTCAATGTTAATGATTTCCACAATACCAAAAAATTGAAATGAGTTACAATACATGTTATAAAACAATCTTTTGTTATTTTCACAAAACCGCAAAATAAGATGTCTAATACATGGAAAAAACACAATTTTTTTTTTCAACAAAACCCCACAATACAAAATCTAATGCGTGGAAAAAATTCCTTTGTTATTCATTTTCACAATACCATAAAAATCGAATTGAGATACAATACATGGAATAAAACAATCTTTCTCATTTTCTCCAAACCGCAAAATAGGAAGTCCAATACATGGAAAAAACTGCATTGTTATTGACTTTCACAATACCAGAAAAATCGAATTGAGATACAATACATGGAATAATACAATCTTTTGCTATTTTCCCAAAACCGCAAAATAAGACGTCCAATACATGGAAAAAACACAATTTTGTTTTCTTTTTCACCAAACTACAAAAATTAAAATCTAATACATGAAAAAAACTCCATGGTTATAAATTTTCACACTACCAAAAAAACTGAATTGACGTGTAATATAAGGAAGAAAACAATGTTTTGTTATTTTTACAGAACTAGAAAATAAGAAGTCTACCACATGGGAAAAAAATATGTATTTCCGTGTATTAGATTTCATATTTTGTGGTTTTGTGAAAAAGAAAATAAAATTGTGTTTTTTTCATGTATTAGAGTTCTTATTTTGCGGTATTGGGGAAGTAGCAAAAGATTGTTTTATTCCATGTATTGTATCTCAATTCGATTTTTCTGGTATTATGGAAATCAATAACAATGGAGTTTTTTTTCATGTAATAGATTTTAAATTTTGTGTTTTTGTGAAAAAAAAAATTAAATTGTGTTTTTTCCGTGTATTAGATTTCTTATTTTGCGATTTTGAGAAAATAAGAAAAGATTGTTTTATAACATGTATTGTAATTCATTTCAATTTTTTTGGTATTGTGAAAATCAATAACAATGAAATTTTTTCCATGTCTTAGATTTTAATTTTTGTGGTTTAGTGAAAACAAATACAAAATTATTTTTTCCATGTATTGGACTTCTTATTTTGTGGTTTCGTGAAAATAACAAAATATTGTTTTATTACATGTATTATAACTCAATTCAATTTTTTTCGAATTACGAAAATTTGTAACAATGGAGTTTTTTCAATGTATTAGATTTTCACTTTTGTTGTTTTGTGAAAATTTTTACAAAAATTGTGTGTTTTCCATATATTGGACTTCTTATTTTTCGGTTTTGTGAAAATATGTAAAGATTATTTTATTCCATGTATTGCATCTTAATTCGAATTTTTTGGTATTGTCAAAATCAAGGGCAATTGAGTTTTTTCCATGTATTAGATTTTAAATTTGGTGGTTTTGTGAAAAAAAACAAAATTGAGTTTTTTCCATCTCTTCGATGTAATTCTGGGAGAGATTTAATCAAAAAAAAATTCTGGGAGAGGGAGAGACTCTCCGCTCAAACCGTTGATGAGAAACGGGAATGGGAGATACGATGGGAGGCTTTGTGCTAGAATATTTGGAAACAACGCAACCAAAGAATCTTCAACAACTCACCGGCTCTGCCGATGACAAGCCGCAGTGAACTGGTCACTGAATAGGATCAGAAGATGAGAAGAGAAATCACACTCTCTTCAAGAATAAATCGCACTCTGTTTTATGTTCGATGAAATGTCCATATGAAACTATTCGGAATCTCTCAAAATTCAAACATGAAAGAAGAAACATAGGATGGCCTTCTATCGAATATCAATCAGATTTCTTGCTTAAGATTTCATTTATTCAAATGATTGATGATAGAAAGTAGAAACATTTCCTGTTTAATTTTCCTTTTGACTAAAGCATGGAACAAAGCACGGTTTTTTTATTAAAAAAAATTATTTGGTACAGTAAATTTATTGGCCTTTGACGATCAGGAATGACAAAGTGAAGGTAATATCAATTTGTTGCTGTACTTTTTTGTTTTCCTCTTTCTGAAATTTCCTGAAATACTCCCTGTTACATGTGCTTAAAGGAATGCCTATATGAACTACTCAGATTCACTCAGAATTTAAACACAAAAGAAGAAACAAAGATTTGGCTCCTATCGAATATCAATCTGACTTCCTGTATAATTGATGAAGTTCATGAGTTGCCATTTCTTATTATTTTTATTCATGAAGAACTAAAACTGTGGTTAAGAGACGTCATAGCCAACATTGGTAGGGAAGAATGAGAAGGTAGATGGTCCCAAATCTTAAAAGAATGCTTTGCTCATGTTTATCTTTTTGCTAGTTTTGTTCAATAAAATACCGCAAAGATGCCTTTAACAGTGAAGGATTTTACCGACGGCATACAAACGATACAACTTAACCAAAATCCAGACGAAACCGTATGGCGATGGACCAATCACGGTATATTCACAACAAAATCGGCATACGAAATATTAAATTATGGTGGAATACATGACAAGCGGATAGAGACATTATGGGGTTAAAGATACCGCCGAAAATAAAGATGTTCGTATGGAAGGCGTTAAAAAATAGATTACCGACGATCGACAATTTGCAAAAAAGAGGAGTTATAATAGTTAACTGTTGTACCCTCTGCAAACAAGGACCCGAATCTGCCGACCACATACTTTAATCATGCCTATTTACACGAAAACTATGGCAGGAAAACACAGCCAGAGGGGGAGACGCATGCCCCACGGCAATCGAGCTGATCCGAAACGAACCACACTCCACAAGAACCATCTTTCAATTATTTACAAACTTCGCCATTTGGCGGGAAAGATGCAACAAAGTTTTTAGAGATGAACACCAAAACACTTCTACTGTTCTATCTAGTACGACAAACGAGTTCATGAACTGGCAGAAATGCAACCGCAGTGAGACATAACCGACAACAAAAAAACATATCGGAGACGAGTAGAGCTCCGCATACAAGTGGGAATAGGGAGAAAACGGCCACATCTTGTGCCATGACTCCGAAGTTTAGCTCTCCTAATATGTCTGCACTGCCATAATTTCTCAATTATTTTATGTCTGTATTAATTTTTGAAGTGTGAGCTTTGTGAGAACACCGTTTTTGTTTGTCATGTTTTACTTATTTCACCAAATTTTTTGATTATATTATCAAGAATGGTTTGTAACTAAACTAAACTTTAATTAATAGTTTTACGCAAGATACACTCAAACTCTCAGTAATTGTTCAAAAAAAAAAAACAGTGAAGGATTAAACATGCTCTCCTTATGTTTCTTTTGATTGACTTGGTCAAGGATAAAAACATCAATAAATAGCCATTTTCAAACAACATATGATGAGGAGGCAAACAAGCGGGTTGGGTTCGATCAGGTCAATTTGGGTTCCGCCGTTCGGGATGCGGGTCATTTCGGTTACGTTTTATTCGGGCTTTGGGTCATTTCGGGCACAGTTTATCTGGGTTTATTTGGGTCGGGTCAGATTTTGCGAACTCTAAACATATGTCATCAAAGGAGGATTAGGAACTTAATAGGCATAGAGGAACTCAATTATGGATGATAATAGTAAGCCCATAATTCTGCCCAAAATTGTTGTGGATTTAAAATTTCAAGGTTTAGGTGAAATTTTGGACTTTCGGAAGGACATACATTGAATTCCGTCTCAATCAACGTTAACAAAAATATTGGGTAGTATTAGTCATATTTCACTATTAGGCTGCCAACTGTTTGTTTTTTTTCAAAAGGAACATCAAAAAGTAGACAAAAACTTGAGAAGCATAATTTCTCTCATATTTTTGTTCTATTAAAATCATCTTAAGTTGCTATTGCAAAAATCAGAGAGGGCCCTAATTCTTTATTTTTTTTCTCCAAGTTAATTTGGCAGGGCTTTAAAGCATAGGTATATGTTGTGTTTGATAAAATGTCCGTATGAACTACTTGTACTCACTCAAACACGAAAGAAGAATGTTAGAATATTTAGAGAGAATAGAGAAAGAAGAGAGATGAATAATTTATTGTATTATTGTTTAATTGTGAGATTACACATATGTCATATTTATAATATAAATGAGTTAATCTAAATTATTAGTTAACTAGCCGTTGAAACTATTTTAGTTAGTCTATTAGTAATCTAATCATAGCCATACATTATATAATCAACTCAATTAGCTTTCTTATATTCTATCAATATATTCTAATACTCTATGAGAGAAACATAGGTATACTATGACCTCCTCTATGGAATATCAATTGCCTGCTTAAAAGATATTTCCTTTCATATCCAGAAAAAGATCGAGTTACACATGGTTGCAAATCTCTTGATTTGTTGGCTTGTCATTCAAATGATTGATGATAGAAACATTTCCTATTTAATTTTCCTTAATTGAGGGTATGAATCAAGCCACATGTCTATTGTGAGGAAAAAATTGAAAGCATATTTACTACCCTAGAATTTTTATTTTATCAATTTGCTTGTACATATTATATCTAGGTAAATAGTTAGGCAATCCAACACGGTTCTATCAAACACATGGTTGTATTCTTTTTGAAATATTTAATTTTTCGGTTTGTGATTTATTAGCAAGTTCAATGAGTATGTAAGCTATCACAATTCAATCAATCGTTTTCATCAGTTAAAAATAAATGACTGATGACGCAGCTTTAAAATAGTTATAATATGCTAACTCAGATGCTTACTTGGCATATGAGAATGACTTGACAAAAAAGAGAAAGAACCAATTTCCAAACCAGCCAAGCTCCTAGATTAGTATCTATCAACCCCTATTTAGAATTTTGATGGAATCAGGTACGGACTTTGTCTGGATTTACTGGGGGCCAAAAAAAATTATTCTAACTGATTAATACTTATAAAAATTTTAGGGGGGGGAGGGCGGGGCAATGCATAAAAATATATGTATTTCAATTTTTATTTTTACTAAAACACTACTAATAATATACTATTCCGTCAAAATTTTGAGAGAATCATGACCCATTCCAGTCTCTATAAGTTTCGTCTCTGGATACAATGTTTAATTTTTCAAACAATCAGGGCAATTATATTTTGAAGTATATGTTTTCTTTTTTTCTCACAGGCAGAGCAGAATTTGTAATTGAAACTGGATGGGGGTTAAAACAAAATAAATATAAAAGGGATGTTTTCCTCTATTATGATCAGCTGCATAATCAAAATTCTTTTTGCAAGTAATTTGTTATCAATTTTATATTTATGTTCGAAATATTCAGTTTTGGTGCTGATATTACAGTTTTTGACCGAGGAAGAATGTTGAATGTGTGAGTTTTCCGCTGGCTGAAGATCTAGAGGCATTTTTTTTAAAGGAGAGATTATCATATCTTAAAAAATATATACAAGATATAAAAATTGGATTGGCCTCTCCCTCTTAAGACATAAATGCCAAAGTGTCTATATCAGTTGTAATGCTTATACCTAGACTAGATGGACGAAATTTAAGTGGCATGAGAGGGGACCCCCAGTATTATCCATTTATCTTATTTTTAGCGTGGACCATGGCATATATACTTGCAAAAATTCAAATAGCTAACTCCAAAAAGAGGCAGTCTGCTTAGTGATCCAAGACCTGACATCATTAGCATAATTATCTTTTTAGTTTAGGTTTGAATTTGTCTTCCCGATTACTAAAACAGGCTTATTTTTTTCCTCACTCTTTTCATCTAGATTTTACCCTAACCTATTAGATTAGTTCATTCTCTTCTCTCCATCTATTGAATACTTATGTATCAGTTAACTTTAATACATAATTTAATACATAAGTAGTGATGCGGTAATTTGACACTTCTTTGTATTTTGTAAACAGAAACAAAATAAATCAAGAAACTTTGTAGAAATCGTCATATGATTTTGTTTGGTTTCTAGAGAGCATAAATGGATGAGTGAATTAAAAGAAAGCATCACAAATTGTTCAGAATATTCTGTCAAAGAATATATTTACATACATACAATAAAAGAATGAACAGCCAAGAATGGCGAAGTAAAATAACCCTTTTCTTTAAATTCCTCAACCTTTTGAATGAAGAATTCAATGTTCCATGAAATATTCTCGTAATCATTCAAGAGTATTTATGCAAAGCGCATGAGAAAATGAGTTCCACATTAAAAAGCTAGATATATTTTAGACCGTGCAAGCAAGGTTTTGACTTCGATTTGCATGTCATTCTTCTAGAAAATGTATATGGCATTAACGTCACGTTCAAAATATGTATATAACTAATATCAATAATGGGAGATGCTAAAAAACATACGTATATTCAAACATACGTTTTTTTAAAATATCCGTAAAGTGGTTATAAAAAATAAAAATTCAAATTTCAACCGTATGGATATAATATGTATGTTATTAATATGTTGTGAATTAATTTTCACATGAATCAGAATAATATATCATTGCCATCATATATCATCAAACTATTATTACGATATATGTTTTGAATAGTGTTGCATATTTTTTATGATACATGTTGGAAATGATATATTATTCTGATTCCTGTGAAAATTAATCCGCAACATATTCATAACATATATATTACATCCGTACGGTTGAAATTTTTATTTTTATTTTTTTTAATATGTATTTTGGGTGTAGCTAAAAAACGTATGTTGTGTATACATATGTTTTTTAGCCACACCCTATTAATAATATACTTTATATGAGCGGGTAAATTATGTTGTATTAAAAGACAATTTTGAACACCATCTTTTGGTTCACTATGCCAACTTATGTTCAGCTCATATTTCAACTATATACTTGAATTTGATGGCTTATTGGACCTAATAAATGTTTTTCGTGAAACCCATAGACGGATCTACAATGTTGGATGATATTTCTGTATGAAATACGCAAGGCCGTAACGGTAAGGCAGCTACGCTTTTCCATCATTGATTCATTATTCACTAGTACGGCACTACGTCTTTCTATCTTTTATGAACATTTTTGAAAACCTCATATATATATTTTTTTTAATAATAAAACCTCATATACTTTTAGAAACTCTCTTGAAGCCTTTATGGATTAAATTTATTTATCCATATATGCGCTTCTCAACTGTGCTGATCAAATTTATTTATCTATTTAATACATTGTGCTTAGCTTACATATTTTTATACTTTATGATGTAAGATGCCAAAAAAAGTTGTATATCGTGAGATACCTTCATGTGGATTGATAAGGGGGAGGTCAACCCCTAACAAGTGGGCTTTCAGAGAATTTTCAAACATAGAAAAGTTGGAAGTTTTTGAAATTTTCACTTCTTTAAAAAAAATCGAGTTTACTCCATTTTAAATATTAAGTCGAAATTTCAATTTATACTTAATTTCTTTTAATCCTTGATTGAATCTAAATAATTATAGTAAGGATAATACTCGTACTAAGCTGTGAATATTTTATATATATTATTCATTTTGATACAAAATGTATGCAATTGTGATGATGCAAAATCCAAATAATCTTATAAGATTGAATCACAACACAGAATTATCTGATTTGTTATTGCAAGGTAAGATGTATTATATCATTATATGTTATTATTTATTTCAAAATAGTTTGTATTTCACAATATAATTATGCAAAAAAAAAAATCAAGTAATAAGTTCGTAAAAAAATACAAAAAGATAGAACAACAATGTACTAAATAATCTGACCGAGCAATAAGTTATTCGTGATATGAATCCAAGTTTACATCTATATTCCCAAAATCAGTATAAATTTTCTCTACTCATTCTCTTAATTATTCTCATATTATCATCTTTTTACATCACATTAAGAGAAAAATGGGAAAAACGAGGAGAAAGAAATTTGTAATACATAAATTAATACAATGCAACTCACATCAACTTCGAAAAAAAAATTATATAGCGCAAATTGTCAAATGATTTCAGTGAACTTAAGAAACCAAACAATACTATAATTCTCAAAGAATCTATGATAGAACACAAAGTGTCAATCTAACGAATCACATTAATGTTATACTATAGATTGCCACATAATATCAATAGACTTGAGCAATTAAAGTTCACTGCTACAAAAGATGCATTTTATAACGGTTCTTAAATGTATTCTATATCGGTTTTGAACCGTTATCTATTACAATGTTACTAGACATATTAAATAACCGATATTAAATCCACGTTGCTAAATCTTACGCGGTCAAACTTTCGCAACGGTTCACAAGGAGAAACCGATATAAACATTAATCTTTAGCATGGGTTTTTGTTAAATAACCGATATAAAATACGTAAATCCGCAGTGTTCTCAAAGAAGAACCATTACAGATTCCGCAAAAACGTTTAACCTTTCGTATCGGTTCTTAAAAAATAACCGATATACAATACATAAATTTCACAACGGTTCTTTTATAAAGAACCTTTACAGAATCCCGAAAAAACAA
Source organism: Juncus inflexus (assembly GCA_024447665.1). NCBI lineage: Eukaryota > Viridiplantae > Streptophyta > Magnoliopsida > Poales > Juncaceae > Juncus > Juncus inflexus. The sequence continues at coordinate 7,227,759 of JAJHPC010000009.1, read as the reverse complement.
CGGTTTTATAAAAGAACCGTTGCTAAACTTAATTATTTTTTAATTTATTAATGCACTTAGTATCGGTGTTCTGTTAATAACTGTTACTAATCGTATATAATTTTTTTTAAAAGAACCGATGTTCGGTGACTAGCCCACATTGCTAGCCAAAATGTAATTTATAAAACAAGCATGCATACAAATAAATCCACTCAAAATATATCATCACTATAATTATTCCTAAAAAAATTATATACAAATATTATTCATAACAAAATCAAATATTTTCTTTTATGAAATCGACAACCATATTCTTCACTTCCTCGATATCCTTCTCGGGATACACATCTGGTCCGATCGACTGTAGAAAAAAAAATCAATTTTTTTAAGAAGTTGAGTAAAAATTAAAAGAAAATATGAATGAATTTGTAAATTTTTTTGTTCATACCTTTGGAAGAGCAGAGCCTTACTGCCGTAGTTTGTAATTATGTCATACATTATCCTCATAACATAATAACCACATTCGCGTCCTCCTGGTTGTTGTAGGCACTACAATTTAAAAATAAAACAAATGATTAGTTACCCCTAAACCCTAAACCCATAATTCGCGGAATTAAAAATTAAAAGGCCAAATAAGGAAAATACCTGAATCTTTAAATATTTTAAATTCTTCTGGCCCTTCATGTTCTTTTCCATACGAAAACGTCGTGTCGCTCTGGAACACAATTAAATTAAGTCAGTAAATAGTGTTAATTAGTATATATTTAGGTGTTGTAATATTTTAAATTACTTACATGTTTAATGCATTCTGAATAAGCAATCCCGATACGTTTTGATTTGTCGGATTCACGATGTAAACAACGAACTTCGACATTTGTAGAACAAGAAGAATCCAATGGTTCCTACAAATCATATTAAATTTTAAAGTTAGGTAAATTCGGAAAAAATAAATACAATATTTATTTGTAAAAAAAATTCTAACTGTGAAATATAAGGCAGAAAGATGAAACTGTCGAGCTTTTCAACACCAAACATAACATCGCCCAAATAACCGACAACCGAATTAAGATCGGATCTAACGTTCATTTCTGAGCAACGATATGGATCGAGGAATAGAAAATTGTGCTGGTCGAATGCCGTTCAAAGGCGCTCACAAACCCTGCAGGTAAACACCCATAAGGTCTTGGCAAATAAAATATTAATAAAGACAAAATTATTGAAAATTCATACATGCAGAAGATTTGTAGAATCGAGACGTTGAGCCAATCATTCTGAAAGAGATCAACGATGTCGGAAATCAACAGAACGATAGTGCCGTCAATTCCGAACACCTCTTCATCGAATTGGATCTCGAAACTGAAGATGTCGGAGGGTTGGCTCATCAATACCGTGTATAGCCAAGATTTGGAATTAAGTACTCACACCGTTGCCTCGTCGAGAATCGGGTCCCGTTTGACAGCCGACGAAGCACTTTGCACTTTATTGGATCGTTTCTTCTTCACGGGGGCTGGTTTCTTCTCTGTCAAGGACTGCGTTTACAAATTAAAATTGAGTAGAAATAAAAATTTTACTAGTATATATTAATAAAGTAGCGAAAAGTAAAAATACCTTATCGGGCAGCTCAACTAAGTGTGCAGGTCATGCGACATATGTTCCGACCAATTGACCTATGTATTCCGTATCGTCCACAGGACACGGAACACACACGTGAGCTAGGCCTTCGAGAACGCTGTCAATACAAACCCTAACATGATCGGGCAGAAGAGGGTTGTTGTGAATTACAACGCGCCAGGACCGGACGGATATAACTTCCCATGCGCTACGAAAATCGGACCCTCGTCTCCTTGGACCCAGAGTTTGCATGGAGTGGGCCCCTGAAATAAAGTTTTCACATTAGAAAATATAATGTGGAGTACCCCCGTAGCCTCCCAGGATGCCCGGGTGATTCAACCGGCGTGACTAGTTTTTCGCCTTGGCCCTTTGTCGTAAACAGTTGACAAGGTGGCAAATGTGGAGTACCCCCGTAGCCTCCCAGGATGCCCGGGTGTCCCAATCGAAGCACTCAAGATGTCATTGTATCGGTCCGACTTAAATAAACCTTGAGATACTTCTTGAACCTTTGATTCCTGTGACAATTTTTTACAAAAGGGTATGTAATTAAATTTATATTTAAATTTATATCGAAATAACTTAATTCACGTACCACGCGCTGGAGGACCTCATTAGTCACCGGATTCGGGACTGTCAAAAAACCCTCGGCTGTCGGCTTTGCACTCGCCCTCAACCATCTCCAGCTTCGAGAGTCAGCAACTAAACTAACTCCCGAGGAGGACAAAGATGACAAAATGACCTCATTATTGTCCCATTTGACGCCTTTGTACCCGGCAGATCCGAGTCTGTGCGGATGGATGTTGTGCTTTTGTGCCCTTTCCCTTTCGCGCTCTTCTTCTGTTAAATATTTTTAATTAATAATATTAATGAAGTTTCAATATTAATATTTTTTCTGTTAAATTAGTTAAAATCAAAATTAACATCCAATACCATAAAATCATCGCATTCTTTCTGCCGACAAAACTCCGCCCATGCTTCCTCTGAGATATTTAACACATTACACGGATTTTTGGGATTCGGTCGGCGGATGAAGTCCCTCACAAGTCTGCCTTTCCAGCTCTTCCAATCCTCTCGCATGCGGCGGATGATTTTCTTCTTGTGAGTGTCATCCTTGATATTCCAATAATCCTAAAAAAATTAATTATAATACTAACCCTAAAAAAAATTATGATACTAACCCTAAAAAAAATTATGAAACTAACTATGGTTTACCTTCACTTCATTTCATAGAGTTTCTTTAAGATGCACGTCCACCGGCCTCCAGTCCTCAATCGTGCAAAGTTGAGCTTTCACCATGGTTGGAGGGTATGAATCGAGTTAGCCTTCTTTGATTTTGACGGTTGTACCCACACACCTTATTCATGATCTGAACGCAAATAAGATATATGTGTATTATGTTCATCTTGCAAGGATTATATTCCGGTGGAAAATGGAGGTATTTCGTCGAAATGATTGTATTCTTCTTCGTCCACGGCATCCCCAATACCGACAATTCGGCTTTTACCCGAAAGAACAACATGACATTTTTTATCGGCCGGGTCGACAATAAAAAATTTGTTTTGCTTGTTTTGCCAATATAAAAGTGTCGTGTTGATAACCCAATCGGTCAAAGTCGACATATACAAACCCTTCTTTGTCTTTTTTGACTCCACGGCGATTATCGATCCATTTACACAGAAATAGGGATATCCGAAATTTGAAATAATCTAGTTCCCATATCTCCTCAATCTAACCGTAATATGACATTGATGTATCTTCAGCACCTGATAAAGCTACTAATGTCACTCCACTGTTTTGCACTGTGCTTTTACGATCTTGTTGCTTGGCATACCAGATAAACCCATTCATGTCGTAACCTTGATAGGTAAACACTGTTGCTCCGGGACCATTAGACAGCCATTTAACAGATTCGTCGATATTTTCTGATCTCTGGGACTGTACTTTGTACTCGAACCATTTTACAAAATTAATATTATGCTCGTTGGTTATCTAGATTTCCTCTTTAGAAGGATTATGTTGTCGTAACTCGGCAATGTGCTTATCCACGTATGGAGACACAACAGCAAGGTGTTGCAAGACTTTAAGATGAGTTTTATTTCATAATTCGAGGCCCACTTTAACAAGTTTGAATCCAATTGTACAGGTACCGTGGAGTCTACCCTCGTGTCGAGACATGGGAAGACCAATAGGTTTGATCCCGTCTAGATAATTAGTGTAGAACTCGATTACCTCTTCTGCAACGTTCCCTTCAACTATGTTTCCTTCAGGACAACAACGGCTCCGGACAAGTCCTTTTAATTGACCCATCGCTCTCTCAAATGGGTACATGTATCGCAAGAACATTGGCCCACACATTTTTATCTCCCTGACCAAATGAACGGTTAAATGCCCCATGATATCAAAAAATGAGGGCAGAAAATGCATCTCCAGCTCACAGAGGGTCAACACGACATCGGCCTGTAATTTGTCTAATGTACCGGGATCGATCACTTTGGAGCAAATCGAGTTGAAGAAAAAACACAATTTGGTGATGGAGTGTCTGACATTTTGGGGGAGAATTCCTCGAATTGCAACAGGGAGAAGCTGGGTTAAAAGGACGTGGCAATCATGTGACTTCATTCCAATCAATTTCAAATCTTTAATCGATACATTTCTGGAGATATTCGATGAATAATCAGATGGAACCTTTATGTACTTCAGGCACTCCAACAAACTGATTTTTTCTTGTTTTGATAAAGTAAAACATGCTGGAGGTAGGAAAATTTGCTTTCCTCCATCCTGAGGTGCAAGTCCAAGCCGAATCTCCATTATAACCATATCTTGTCTAGCTTTGACGCCGTCTTTTGTTTTTTCTTGAATATTCAACAAAGTCCGAACCAGACTTTCACAAATGTTCTTAATTATGTGCATCCCATCCAAGCAATGCCGAATTTTCAAATTAGACCAGTAAGGAAGATTCCAAAATATAGATCTTTTCTTCCATAGGAAGTCCGGGACTTTGTCAGATTTCTTTCCAAATTGAACATTTACATTCTTTATTTCTTCATAAACTTCTTTTTTGGTTAATACCATTGGCGCATTCTGGAGTTCAACAGTGCCGTCGAATTCCTCTTTCTTCCGCCGATAGGCGTGGTTCCGGCGAAGGAACCTACGATATCCCATATACACGTTCTTCTTACAGTTAGGCAACCGTATGGAACACGTTTCTTCCGCGCAAATAGGACACGCTTTGGCTCCTTTATTCCTGAAACCCGACAAGTTACTATATGCGGGAAATCATTAATCGTGCACAAAATCATGGCGCAGAGAGTAAAAAATTCTTTCTTCCATGCATCAAATACATGCACTCCGTCCCTCCACAGTTTATCAAGTTCCTCAAACAATGGAGCCAAAAACACATCTATATCATTACCCGGCTGTTTAGGACCCGAAATTAGCAAAGGCATCATTAAATACTGTCGTTTCATACACAACCATGGAGGGAGATTGTAAACACATAGTAAAAATGGCCACATACTGTGAGGACTACTCATATTGCCGTATGGATTCATCCTGTCCGTACATAGCCCTAACCACAAATTTCTAGCATCACCGCCGAAATCGTTGAATAACCTGTCAATGTTCCTCCATTCGGGAGAATTAGCGGGGTGTCTGAGTATTCTGTCATCTTTACGACAATCGTAATGCCACCGTAACAATTTAGCTTCTTTGGGATTTGCGAAAAGACGCTGAAACCTAGGTATTATTGGCAAATACCAAAACAACTTCGTAGTGGTTTTTTTTCCGATCATCACTCTCATCATCATTCTTATTGTACCGCGAAGTGTTACACTTCAGGCATTTATCCAAATCATGGTACACTCCTCGATATAATATGCAATCATTTGGACATGCATTGATTTTCTCTACGGACATACTCAAAGGACACAATAACTTTTTCGCCCGATAGGTTGAATCCGGCAACTCATTTTTTTCCGGGAGCATTTTTCCTAACAGTTTGAGTAAAGATGTGAAACTTTTATCGCTCCATCCATTTTTGGCTTTTAAGTTGTATAATTTAAAAATAGCTGATATTTTGGTAAATTTCGTACAACCGAAAAATAACGGTATGTTAGATTCATTACAGAAATTTTCAAAAATTTCTGGAATATCGTTAAAATTTTGTGCTACATTATTTATCATTTCATCCAAATCATCGTTATGTTCATTACACTGTGTCATATCTAAATTTTCTTCATTCTCATCTCCCAATTGATCATCCTGTACAAAAGTGTCCCCATCTAAATTTTCTATATTTTCAGTTTCTATAAATTCACCCAGACCGGGTACATCAAATACAGTCGTGCTTGTCCCAAAATTATCGCTCTCTCCATGACATTTCCAATGGGTGTATCTCTCCTTAAATCCATGACAAATTAAATGATCTCTAACTTCTTCGATATTTCGCAATCTTCGCAAGTTCTGACAATCTCGACAAGGACAAAGAAGTGTTTGTACACCTCTCAGCCTCATATCTTCCATGGCACATTCCACAAATTCATCAATGCCTCTCAAATATTCATTGTGTCTCGCTTGATCCCATACATCCAACGGCTACGATCCATCTGCAGAAAAATAAATTATATATCGCTAATGTGATCAGATTTACTATAAGGCTACAGGCCGATCAACAATCCTAACCCACTCTCTGAATACTTTGTCTCATTAGCACACATACGTTAGCTGCAATATGATATTTGAGAAAAATCTGGCAGCACTTCCCCAACGCATACATTTCAGTGTGCGTACGTACCCGTAGAAGCAATAGGAGAAATACTACCGAATTCTTCTCAAACACCACATTGCAATTAACGTATGTGTGCTAATCCTAAATGAGACAAAATATTCAAAGAGCAGTTCCAAAAATACGGACTATTCGAGATTAATCCCTATTGGATTAATCTCGAACGGGTTGGATTAATCTCAAACGGGTACCGAGACCAAAATTATTTTAATCAGAGGTTGGAGAATATAATATTACCTTAGAAAGACCGAATTCTTGTCTCACTTAGCATCAGTTTCTGAGTTAAAGCCGATATGGAAAGTTTAAAAATTAATTTCGAAACTGCCATTGGCCTCTTTTAGTAACGGTTTTCTTATAAACCGTTATTAAAGTGGCATTACTAAAAGTCTTTTTTGTAGTAGTGGTTTTTTATGGTTCTCATGAGATCAAAGATGAAACACAAAATATTAATCCAATAAATTATATGATAGTTTATTAATAATCACAAACATGTTATTATAGATTATCAATTAATTTGAGAAGAATAAAAGACTAAGACTAAAGTAAATTTATTGATGGGTTGTTGAGTGAAAATTTGTGATGTAGCTTCACTACTAGAAATTTACTTTTTAGTGAGGGTACTATGCTTTAGTCACGGGCAGTCACTATTAAGCATGTATCAGTTACGGTCCGAACACACCGTGATCAAAAGAATTGAAGAAATGTTGAAAAATAAGGTAGAGAGTTTAATCAATTTATTACAATATAATTTAAAATTTTAATTATGTAAAATTAATTATATAAATTTACATTATTATTTATGAACTTGTTTTATATAATCTATTTTTCATATCCCCATATATATAGTCCATCTTATATTTTAAAATCCAGTTATTCAATTTTAATTATCTAAATATATATTATTTTACATAAACATGTCTTACATAATCAATTGTTTTCATTTATTATATCCTATCTTCACATATTTATATGAAGAACATATTAAATCAATAACATACCAATATAGAGTTCTAATCAAAAAAGCATTCATTTTTCCTGGCAAATTTACATATTAGCCGTTTATATGTGACTGTGTTAAATTATATTAAATAAAATATTTTATTAAGGATTACTAACTTTAATGAGTAAAAGAAAAATTATGTATTTCTATGGGCGAACTTTTCATCTCCGGTTTGGATTAATATTTGAACCACAAATGATCTCAAATGATTGATAATTTGGTGGTCTCGGTTTATGATGAACCAGACAAATGAGAAGAAATTATATCACTAACAAAATATGATGTGACTTTTTAAAATACATAAAAATAGATATAAAATAACTAACACATAAAAGTCTATAAGAAAATCATAGCTATAGATATTCAATAGTTAATCAATGATTTATATTTGCTCAAATCTTATCATTTCACGGTTGATTTGGATGATTGGACACAATGAGAATACTCAGATCTAGATAAAAAATAATGGAAAATATGATATCACGACGCGATGTAATACGTCCAAATCACGACAGACTATATATATATATATATATATATATATATATATATATATATATATATATGATTCTTGTGAAAATTAATCCATAACATATTAAAAACATATATATTCTATCCGTATGGTTGGAATTTGAATTTTTGATGATTTAATACGTATTTTGGACCGTATGTTTTTTAGCATCCCCCTATATATAATATAATATTCTAATTCTTGTGAAAATTAATCTATAACATATTCAAAACATATATATTCCATCCGTATGGTTGAAATTTGAATTTTTGATGATTTAATACGTATTTTGGACCGTATGTTTTTAACTCCAAAAACATACGTATATTTTTTAGCATCTCCCTATATTATATATTATTTATTCTTGGAAAGTGTACATACTGTTTACCTTTTTTAATATATTCTTTTGTTTTTTATATACTGTTTACCAAAATTAATTATATATATTATTTTTTCAATTTTATATACTATTTATTAGTCATATATATTATCATCATGATTTGAGTGTGTTACAGTGATCCTGATAGTTAGTTCATGTGTTTGTGTGCTTATTTTGAATAATTAATATATGTGTGTTTATTTTGGATAATTGTGGGGTATGTTTAGTTATTGAAAATAAAATTTGTGTGGTATTTTATTATGAACAATTGCACAATTTTTATTTAATATTTATGGTGTTGTAATTTTTATTTTTTTATATTGAAAATCTTATTATGATCCTATTTTTTTCATTAATATGTTTCAAAATTTTATATAAATTATAAATCATATTACATGTCCGCTATAAAGTTATAGCGCCGCTATAGCGTCCGCTAACGCAATCCACTAAAAAAAATCCAATATGCTATGGACTGTTATATCGTTATTTAAAACATTGATATTCATATAAATATTTGTTGCTAATTCTTTTAAATTTTCTTAAAAGTTATTATAATTTATTAACTTTGTCATCATAAATAGTTAAGTGTTTAAAAAAATAATACGGAAATGTATATGTTTAAATATCCAAAATGAAACGGTATTTATATTCGTATCTGATAATATCAAAAATGTGTTAGTATCCGACAATATCCAAATTGTATTCGTATCCGTATAAATATCTGACTGTATTTGTATCCGAAGTTATCCGGATCGTCAATATTTTGAATTGTTGTTGTATATACCATAAAATTTTGAAATATATGTAGTATTTATTTTGGGACCTGATAGAGCACGATGGCACTGTAAGAGGACTGTTCACGATATTGTCCTCAGTTTGATGATATTTAAAAGAGAAAAGTCCACTTGTAGTCCCTCATCTCTTGTTCAATGTTCAATTGAGTCATTAACCTTTTGAATTTGTTCAATCAAGTCCTTCCATCCGTTAAGTGCTGATTAGACCATTAGGTGCCAACATAGCACGTACAATAATATTACCACATGGCATTTTAAGATGATGTGACAAAATATTAGAAAATATATATTTTAAGATTTTTCCGTTAACTGCTGATTAGACCATTAGGTGCCAACATGGCACGTACAATAATATTACCACATGGCATTTTAAGATGATGTGGCACAAAATATTAGAAAATATATATTTTAAAATTTCTATGAATTTTTTGTTAAAAAATGTATGTTTCAAACTAATTTAGAAAAATGTTTTTCAAAAAAACAATATAGAAAAATATTTTCCAAAAAAAAAATTCCAGAAATTTATTTTCCAAAGATTTTATTTTCCAAGAAAATACTTTTCAAAAAAATTATTATTCAAGTAAAAGTTTCAAAAAATTGTCCAAAAAAGTTTTTTTCTTAATATTTTGTCCCACGTCATCTTAAAACGTCATGTGGTAATAGTATTGTATATGTCATGTTGTCGCTTAATGGTCCAATCACAACTTAACGAATGGAAGGACTTGATTGAACAAAATAAAACAGGTCAAGAACTTGATTGAACAAATTAAAAGGTTAAGGACTCAGTTGAACATTGAGCAAGAGATGAAGGACTAAAAGTGGACTTTTCTCTATTTAAAACTATTCCGAGCTATTAATACATTTATTTGAGAATTTCTTAAGCTAGATAGTCACACGATCAAGTTCTCGAAAATGAAGAATAAATCGAATTGGACGTCTCTTGCTAATCTCAAAAGATCAAGAAGTCGTCACACATGCAAAGAATTTCAAAGAGTATTTCAAGGTGCGGGAGCAATATTCTTAGTTCTTCGTGTGTAGTTTGGCGAGAAATATAATTCTTATTAAAAAGAGAGTGAAATATTCAACTATTGAATCTTGGCTAGTTCCGTTGGCAACGGAATCCTCCGTTGAGGATTTTTTCATCCTGACGTCTGGCTGATTAATTTTGTTATATAGTGTGTTGGCAACGGACTTATTCCGTTGGCAACGAACCATCAGATTCTTAGCCGTTGGGAGAATATCATGCTTTAATTTCTTTCTGTTTTTACAGTCTGTTGGCAACGGAACTGCGCAGGATTCTTTTTATGAGTGTTGCTCTTTCTTCCTTTATAAGGGGGCAGCCCTCCTCAGATCTAGGTTAACGAATTCTCTATTGAAAAAGCAGAAATTCTCTCTTCTAAATATCGATTAAATTACTCTAAATCTTAAGTGAGATTAGTGAAGGTTTGAGCGTGTTGCTCGTGTTTGTTTGTTGAGATTATTGAGATTGTAAGTTGATTGTTCCACCTGCAGTCAAGAGGTTGTTGTAAGGCGACGGTGGTTCGAGGTCCTGTAAACGATCTTGTTTGTTAGTGAAATCGGAGCCGCAAAGCAAGTCTCGGAGAGTTGGCGACTCGTGAACACGGTAAGGGTCACTAGCGAGTAAACATGTGGTTAAGGCTAACGCAACCACCTCGCTAACCTTCGTCAACATATTTGGTGTTCGGTATCGATTTCCTTTTTCATTTACTTTAATTTCTTATTTATTTAATTTATTTTGTTAATTAGAATTTGTAAAACAATCATCCAAAAGTCCAAAAATATCAAAAAGTAAGAACATAAAAAAAATTAGTATAATCTTCAAACTTCCACACGTAGTAGACCCCTTATAGATCTCCAGTAAACAATACATGACAGATCCAATAACAATATATATAATTTATTTTTTAATAATAATATATATAACAGTATATATAATTTATTTTCTAATAACATTATATATAATTTATTTTCTAATAACAATATATACATAAAAAGTGACAACCGTATATAAAATGGGAAAATTGTATTTAAAATGAGAAAAGCAAGTATATAAAAGTAAAAAAACCAAAAATACATAAAGAATAAATAATAGTATATTAAATGGCAAAACAATATATAAAATGAAAAAAATAGTATATACAATGAAAAAATAATATATAAAATGAGAAAAATAATATATAAAATGGAAAAATAATATATCTACAATGTCGTCGTGCTACGGGGCCATCATGTCGCGCGAAGGATTTGCTAGTATAATTTAAATTTGATACTAACTGATGTTTAGAGGGATAAATTTGATATTTAGTACTTTAGAAGGATAAATTTTATATATATTTTTTTTTTGAATATTTGGAGTAGGCTCATAAGTCCTGCGTCCAATTTTTATTAAACCAAAAAATTATTTACAAAAATATTTACAAAATGAGAAAAGAAAAACTATACAAAGATAACCAAAAAAAAAGGAAGAAAATTAAGTAAAAGCTTCAATAAATTCTCTTCGAGTTTGTAGAATCAGCGTCGCTAGTTCCCAAAGATCGATGGCATTTTCTGTAAATGTTCTATTGCATCTTTCCCTCCAAATTCCAAAGAGAAAGAATATTAAAAGTTGTTTTAGCTTCATCGATTCTCCTTCTTCAAATATTTGATGTAAGGATACCACATGATTTTGGGATAGATTCAACTCCTGATTCAATAGTTGATCTACCATTTCCCATACTTGAGCTGTATAGACACAAAAGTTAAATAAATGGTCAACCAATTCACTCTCCCTTTTGCAAAGTGCACATCGATTAACAATGCTCCAACCTCTTTTTAATAGATTATCGATTGTGAGGATTTTATTTTGTTGCACTAACCAAATAAAAATTTGCATTCGCAATGGCGCTCTTATTTTCCAAATATTTTTCAATAGGTTACCCGAATGAACACGTCTAGCCAGCATTTTGTAGGCATCTCTGGTAGTAAAATGGCATGTTTGTTCCCATTTCCATTTAATCAAATCCCCTGACTCTGCGAGGTTGATGGTATGTGTTGGCAAAAAAGAAGTTTAATAGTTTACATACATCATTCCAAAAGAAAGAATCCTGAGCCGGATTTCTCTTCTCATTCAAATTTGCATAATGAATCGGACTTACTAGATTTTGCCAATTAGATCTATTTTCTTGAAAATATTTTCATAGCCATTTGGTGATAAGTGCTTTTTAAATAATTCAAGATCAATTATACCCAAACCCCCCTACTTCTTTGGGTCTACAAGCTTTCTTCCAAGAGATTAGACTATAACCTGATTCTTTATTTCATTTCATAGGAAGTTTCTTCTTATTTTATTAATTTCTTTTATCACCCATTTTGGAAAGGAAAAAACAGAGAGATAATAAACAAGAATAGTAGTCAACACTGAAATGATAAGTACCAATTTTCCCCTATCGAAAGGAAACTTTTTTGCCAGCCCTCAAGGCTCTTAGCTATTTTTTCTATTATCAGACGGAACTCTTGCTTAGTTGGTCTTTTATAATGTAACGGTAGGCCTAAATATCTCATCGGCAAATTCGTTGGGGGACATCCCAAATTCTCAGCTAGACTAGTCAGTTCATTATCATCAACATGAATGGCAGCCACTTCTGACTTATCGAAATTTATTTTTAAACCTGAAACTTTCCCAAATATTTTCAGGATTGATTTAAACCTCCTGATCTGATCAACCTCCGGGGGGATGAAGAATATGGAATCATCAGCATAGAATTGCTCGACATAAGTATCCGGGACCGGTCTAATAAAGAAACTCCTATTTACTAATTTCTCTATTATTCTTGCTAAAGTGTCCATAACTATAATAAATATGTATGGTGATAAAGAATCTCCTTGTCTAACTCCCCTTTTTAAGTGTACATTTTTCCGGTTACTCCATTTAAAATATTTTTTTGAGCCTTTGAGAATGGCATTTTGTATCCAAATCCTCCATGTATTACTAAATCCTCTTACTTGGAAAATGGCATCAATAAAATCCCAACTAACTGTATCAAAAGCTTTATAAATATCATCTTTAAATATTAGCATAGAAACTTTTTTGACATGTGATTTATGTAATAGTTCCCTTGCGAATATAAAGCAATCAGCAATGTTTCTTCCTTCAATGAAGCCGGATTGATTCTTTAGAATTAAATCATCTATATATATTTTTAATCTGTTGGCCAATACTTTTGAGAATATTTTTTGAAGGCTACTAATTAAGTTTATTGGTCCGAAGTCCTTCGGGTGACAAGCATTTTCTTTTATGATAGATTTTTGTAACGACGAGAAAACTAGTCGTTTGTGTAATCACGTGTTAACAAAGAAATTTATAAGTACCCTAATTTATTAACAAAGTATATATGTGGAATTTAAGTTTAGGGTGTCGAACGCAAGGAAGCAAGGCCTTAAATGTTTTAACGTTAGATTCTCACTTTTTATTTTAGTGTTGTGGTTTGGAAAAGTTGTTGTTGTTATTTTAAATAAGAAAAGTTGCAAGAAAAAGATAAAAATAATTTTCCTTTTTAAAGGTTTAAAAGAGAAATAGTAGAGAAATGATGACGATTTGTGTAACTTGAGAATCACGAATCATAAAAGATAGCAAATTAATTATATGGTATTTATAAGCAAGGTTTAATTAATTTCCTTCCAAAAATCAATTAATAAACTCATCAAACTTCAGATCTATTCAAAAACTTCAATTTTTAAACTTATACTTGATTCAACCCTTATTTGAATAAAGGAAGACTCTTCCAAGTCAATATTACTCAAACAAATCTAAACACTTCTCATAAATATTTCAGGTCAAATCATTTTTCTAAATAACTCAACTTAGATCTCATGAAAAAAAAATCAAGATTTAATCTTAAAATACCATAATAAAATGCATAGTTTCACTTAAGATTTCATCAACAAAAATCACACAAAAAGTCTTTCCCTACTTTTAAAACTACTCAATTGTCCACAAAAAACATATTTACATATTCTTGATTCATTTTATTCATCCGAAAATAACGAGGAAAATAAATCAAACCCTAAAGATGCAAATCGTTCTCGATATCTTCCCTTCTTGGTCGATTTGGCACTTACCCCTTCTAGATTAAGCACTTCCCTCTTTCTAAAATTCTACTCTCTCTTTTTACTCTCAAGAAATGAGGATTTGGAGCTTGTGGGCATGAATGGTGGAAAAGAAAAGATGAAGAGTGAAAATGGTGAAAAATGGATGAAGAAATGTGTATGATAATTTGATGTGAGAATGGATGTATGAGTCAATGGATCCTTTAGAGAGAGAAAAGTGGGTATTTTTATAGAGAAGTATGACTTAGAAAATATTTGGAAATAAACTTGTGAGACTAAAAATTTAACTTGATCCGGATTCTGAGTTGGGTAGCAATCTGGGGGGTCTTTAACACTCTTTTGCCTTTATTTCTATTAAAATTCTGTTTGGGTGCAATTTTCTGGATACATTTATCATTTTCCCTCAATTCTATCCGAATTCAACGACTGTACACGTGGCACACGCAGATTGGGCAGAAATAAACGGACTTGCCACGCGTGATCTTCTCATTGGCTGGCAGGGAACCTCGTACTGACGCCTCAGAAGACGCGTGAATACTCCCCTCCATTTCGTCGCAATGGATGGTCATGTACTCGTTTCTTTCACGTGTTAAGACGTAAATGGAGGCATGAAGTTTAAAAAGGACCGGAGGTGAAAAGATTCGGCAAAAGGTTTCCTTACTCGTTTTGCCACGCGGCAAGACGTGATTGGCTGACAGAAGAATCTCGTACTGATCACAGTACGGTCTGTTAAGTGTGTCCCCCAATCACCGTTCGCCATGTGTCCTAATCATAACAGGCCCAACTAAGCCGCCACGTGTCGCCGCCTGATTTGCTGAATTCCGAAGAGAATATGCTACGTGTCATCTCTTGATTCGCTTATTTCCAACGGAATCTGCCACGCGTTGCTCTCTGATTGGTTGAAAATTTATTGACCAGGTCAAAGGTTGACTTTGACCAAGGTTGACCAAATTTTGTATCGCATTTTCTGGGAGTTCTAGAAGGTCTTTTTTCGTGAGGTTTGTACCGTTGGATTCGTATCATCGTGCTCTTCAATTTGGTACCCAGTTTGACGTCTTTTGGAAAAGTTAACTTTTGGTCAACTCGGCGATTTCTCGGGTTTGACTTTTCGTCTTTTTGTGGATTTGGTAGATTTGGCTTGGATGGTTGGCGGATAAGGGTTGTAAGAATTTCGGAGGAACGTGTGTAGGATTTTCGTACAGATTTGTCGAGAATTCGACCATATTTGGCTCATGACTTGTGAATTTGTCTTTCATTTGGAGTTGACTTTTTGCCAAGTCCTCCAAATATCGTTTTCTCGGTCTTTTTACCTGAAAAATCACATAAAAGTGTATTAAGAGTTTCAAAAAATATTTTTTTATTAATTTTAAATATTTTTCATACATTTTATGTGATTTACGGGTGAATTTTATATGATAAAACTCTAAAAATGTGTATAAAAATACACATTACAATTTTATAAATATTTTTTCAAAGAATGATAGTATTTGTAAATAGTTTATCCAAACCAAAGGTTGGAAAATTTGATTGACTATAATTGAGATTTATTAGAAGGCAAAATAATTGCAGTTCAGATCCAATTGTTCTGTCTTAATTGCTACATTGGATTAGAAGCTAGACCGCTGGAAATCTAATTTCAGTTCAAATTTTTATCTGTGATTTATGCAGTACAGCCAAAAATCGTATCACAAGGATGCAGTGTGACCGCCCTTTGTTTTCATTCACGTCTCCTTCACCTCATTAAAGAGAACAGAGCTATTTGTATCTCTCTCTCTCTCCCCTCGCTAAATTGCAAATGTGTGCAATTCATAAATTTGCACATTTTTTTGTCATGTCATGTCCCTAGATTATTTTTGATACCGAGACCGTGAGGTGATCTTGATTCTTAACATTTACTCAAGATAATATTCAAGTCAGCCAATATTTCCATTTTAGTATACAATCATATCATCATTTCTTATTATATCTTTGATTTTATAAAAAAGTTACATCAAAATATTTTTATGTTATTGAGGAGTCATATTACATTAATTATGTACTGAATTTCATCAATAACATATCAAATTTTTATTCATGTGTTATATATATACTATATATAATTTGACAATTAAAAAAACCGATAATGAGAAAATGAATTAATATTTCAAGAAATTGGTCCAATTATTTTTTCTTATATATCATCTTATTTATTTTTCTTATATGGTTTATTCATTTCTACAAATATAATGTCCCTACCATTCATTTTTGTCTCTTCTCAAAAAAAATTCATTTTTCTCTTATTATGTTATAAACTGATGATAATCCAAGAAAACTTAAGAGAATAAGTAAATTAACCGCATATTCATGTACGCCGCAAATATTTTTATTTTTTATTTATTTCGATATATGATTGAATAAACTCACAATTATAAAAATTACACAAGCTCTTCGTAACTTTTCCAAAAAAAATTTATGAAAATTAAAATAACATTTAAATTAATTCATAACACATCAAAAATATAGAAAATTTATGTAGAGTAAGTTTAATATTTTTTTAGTTATAATTTTATATTAGATTATGAGATGTTTTATCACATCTAATTTTGTAATCATGGATATATTTATATAATAAATTATGTTAATAAATTAATTATATAAATAACAACTTAATGGAAAGAAGAAAAAAAATTTTAATAAACAACTCTGAATTAATCTTTATAATCTCAATTTAACTTTATTTTCAGTTGTTCTTTGAAGTTATGTTGTTGTCTTTTAATATATTACATTTAGAAAAGTACATCATCCTTAGATAGAGCTCGAAAAAGAAAAAAATAAGATAATTTATTTCGAAGATTTTGGTAGAAACACCAAAAGATCTAGTCAAAAAAGTTTCATTTTTTTTTTTTAAAAAAAAAAAAAAAAACTTAATTATGTTTGAAAACAAAACATAATGTTACAGAGAAAAAATATTGTGGTCTACTATAAGAAAATATAACATGAATCATTTTCTTAAAATGACATCATCATTAATTTTCTTATTGTTGATCTTATTAAACTATTAGACTGATGTGCGGTAAGTCTATACTTTATAAATAAATGAATCACATAACCGTCATTGAAACATGTAATATATTAATTAATGTAATGTATTTCTTAATATATTTTTTTTAAGTCAAGCAAGCAAATAAATTATATGATTATGTATTACTATCACACACATATTGTCATAGAATATAAAGAAACTTGATAAATTAAATAATAAAATTTGAGAAAAATTCAATCGGATGGTCTAGAGAAATTTGATGACATGCTTCAATGAAAATGCTCAATAGGAGGTGAAAAACAATGTGGTGGGGTTAATTTATCTAAATGTTTGAATTTATAATTATTGGTAATGCAAAAGGAATAATTTATTGCATTATATGTTAAATATTTAATTGTTTAAATCTAATTATGTAAAGATAATGAGCATATTATTATTTGCATATTTCGTCGAGAAAAAAATTTAAATAGGAACCATAGAATTTAAAATAAAGAGAAAATACAAACAAATTTTGTTTGAAAATTTTAACAATCGAAATACAATGTTTTATTATGAATTACTATTTCTTTAAAGAAGAAAAGAAAAAAATAAATATGTTTCAATAAATGAACTCTTAATTTCTATTTGCATTAATATTTGAACATAAGTATGTAGTATCATTCGTTAGAATCATTTGATTCAAATCAAATATTCAAAAATAGCTTTAACTATTCTCATCTAATCGGGTATAGAATAGTAAACATCAAAACCACCAATCATTATTCGGTATTTAATATGATATATAAATAATGTCACAAGAAATCAAAGTAAGTATAAAATTCAATGGTGTAGATGTAACCATGTTATTTAATCCAAATGAGAAAATAATTGAGGTGATATGACCACTTGAAAATGCTCATAAAGCTTTGAAAAACGAGAAATTATTCGGAGTGCTCTCGGCTTTTGGAGTGCCCAAATATATTTATACTTGGATATACCTTTTGTGTTTATAAAAACATATTTTTGTAATTTCATCATACCTTTTGTAATTGGGCGCTCCAAAATATTGATACTCAGTATCTGAACCAATTGAAAAATAAAGGGGTAGAAAAACTAGGAGGAATCTCGTGCTACGCTCCGATTTTTCAAAATTTTTGTTAATTAAAAATAAATTTATTCACTAACATAAAAGTATTAATTTAAGTGCAAGGACAATAATTGTTCAAAATTTGTAAATTAAATTTTTATTTGTATCAAAATTAAAGTGCGACAAATAGTTCCAACACTAAAAAAATATTAATTATAATATACTACTTTTTATTAAATAAAGGTGTTTGTCGATAAATAAAAAATTAATTACAATATATTATCTTTCACTTACGATACATTTAAAAAATTTTGATTATTCGTTTACGGTATGTTACAACAATCTAATTATTTAAATGACATTCTCTTACATAATATTTCTTTTTGTCAACATAATTCTTCACATATTCAATTGGAAGAAAAATTAAATAGAGAGCTAATTTGATATAGAGCTCAATATAAATAGGAAATTCAATCAAATTTATATATAAAGATACTTCGAAAAAATAGTTCAAATAATAATTACTAAAAATTCTTGAGAAAAGAAGATGGAATATTTTAAAATAATTTACTTTCATTGAAAACTTTATTAAGATACTCATTTATGTAAAACAATTGTGTAATTTATTTAATCTTTAACAACTTCTCGGTATAAAAAAGTGTGACAAGCATTAAACAATATTCATTGAATAAATAAATCTCTATGTTAAAAAGACATTTTAGGAGAAGTCTGCTATATGTTGATGTTTTAAAATTTATTATTAATTAAAAATAAAAAATAGTTTATTACATTAAACTTTTGTAGCTTATTTGTTTAATATTAATATTAGAAATTTGATATTTGATTGAGTATTACTATTTTTAGAAAAAAAATATATATTTGTGTTTTGGTATGTGAACACTTCATCTTCTATTTATATCTAATTCCAAATGACATGTATTAAATTTGGTGAATCGGTTCATGGAACCAACAAATAAAATTTGATATAAAATATATATAGTAATACATGTCATCGATATGAAGTTATGTGATTTTCTAGAAATAATAAATAAAATTAGATGAAAAATATTGACACGTAAATATCTATAAATACATTTTATCTCATGTGATATATAATGAGATGGAATTGCTCTATCTTGAATCTAACGAATAACAATAATACATGTCATCAATGTAGCATGATATAACTTTTTAAAAATAAATAAAAGTAAATGTAAAATAATAAAACATAAAAGCATACAAAAAACATAAATCACAATTACGGAAACTCAATGATTAATCAATGACTAGGATTTGGTCATATCTTATTCTATGATGATTTGAAACGAATTTAAATTGGAACCATAACAATATAGAATTCAAAATAAAGAGAAATTGAAAAAAATGAGTTAAACATTTTAACATGAAAAATACAATGTTTCATTCTAAATTATTATGTTTTAAAGAAAAAAGAAATAGTATTTATGTTTCAATAAATGAACTATTCATATTCCCTTTGATTAATGTTTGAACATAATTATATATCATGATTTGTTGGAACCATTTGATTCAAATCTAACGATAAAAAATAACTTTAACCGTTCTCATCTAATCGGGATATAGAGTAGGAAATACTAAAAGCACCAATCATTGTTATACATGATCTAGATATAACCATAATATTTAATCTAAGAGTTAAAATAATTGAGATGATGTAATCTCATGAGAGGTCTCAAAAGGCTTTGAAAAATAATGGGTCGGAAAATTAAGGATATATCATATATGACACTATACTGGTAAGTTTTGTAGCGAAAATTTACACAAAATAATTCTAGAATCAAGTATCTAAACAAATGGAAATCATAGATTTATATCCTCGAATTTGAGGACTTTTTTTCCAAATGCGCTATGGATAACTAAATTTTGGCAAATGCATAGATCAAAAAATAGAAAATTCAATAAGCTGGTAATTGTTGTGTAATAATTGATAAAACTAAATAAGTACTTGTATACCAAAATACATCAATATAAAAAATAAGGGAGAACTACAAGCGATCGCTTAATTCATTCTCTTTATAATATGTCTCTTTATAATATGCTCATATGCTATCACCTATATTTATAAATAAATCATGCTAAATACGGAATTAGAATCACTCACTTACGAAAATATGTGGCTAATATTATATTATTAGATTATTCTAGTGGTAGTCAAAATACATTAAAATAAAAATATTCTTTATATATAAGAATAATTGTATAAGATGCATAACATAAAATTCATTAGTTTTAGTACGTCTCTTTCTCATTATCACATATCAAACAATAGTCACATACATATGCATGTTATATCTTGCTCAACGGCTTCATATATGCCCTAATTAGAAGTATTCCCATTATAGTTGTTTGATCATCGACAGTTTGAAAGTATTGCTTCGCATTTTAGTGATCAAAGCAATCTATATACGAAGTACCGCCACTTACGCTCTAACAAATTCTCGCTTTAGTTGATCTTTTTTCCACTTTTATCATGATGCCACATATATAAATTTATCTTTAAGATATAATTTACAATTATAATTGTCAAAAGAATAAGGCTAGACAAATAAATCAATTTGACAAACCATTAATAAACGACTGATGTGGTTTTTGTTTCCATATTGAGCGATTTATCATTGATTTATCAAATTGATTTGTTTGTCTCCCCCTTACTACCAAAATTAGGCTTTGAAACTTCCTCCTCTCAAATCTAATCATATAAATGAATTATCATTTTTAAGCATTTTTTCATATTAAATCCTCAAACTTTGAATATTCATTACTTCAAAAATTGAAGTTTTTTTTTAAATGAGTTGTCAAATTATTTTCACTACAAAGTATAATTTATTGAGATAACCTTCAATATTATTTTACATACATTGAAGTATTTATGAAATACCCTTAAACCAAATTTCTTGAAGTTTCTAGTCATAACATTTTTATATACAGTTTAATTTTAAAAAAAAGTACTAAATTTGGATCATTTGTACTCATATTTCAGTCCTTTTTGAAATTGCATAACTTTGCAATTGGAAAACATCTTGGGGGATATATACTATTGTTTCTTTTCTCTCTCTTACCCATACAGCCTCCACTATTTAAGGGGAGAACATATCATCCATCTTCCTTCTTAAACCATAACCTCACCAAAAAACACACCAAATTCTCCTGTTTGAGTTGGAATCAATCAGTCAATCTTTTCACAAGCCGTTCATTCTCCTACTGATTATCATTACAGTATGCTTCTAATATTCTTTATGCTAATTTTGTATGGTTAATTATATTTCCTTAAGTAAATCTTTCCCCACTTTTTGCGATTTTGGTGCTCCTTCGACAAGAGTGGATGTGGGTGGAATAGTGGATAAAATTGTTAATTCTGCTGTACAAAAATAGAAAAATATCGACTAGTGGGTCAAAGGAATGAAAAATATATTTTATTTAGGAGATGAAATAGTGAAATAGAGTGAAATAGAGTGAAATAAACTCAATTTTTTCTCTCTATCTCGTTCTTCCTTTTCGTAATGAAAGACATTAGTTTATGTTATATTTTAGTACTCTACTTATTACTTAACATTTATTCTATTTCACTATTCTTTGCCTAAAAGAGAACTTAATGTGTTGCCAATATATTTGACAAGTCAAGTATGTAACATGTTTATGAGGGATGTAATATCTTTACATAGCCTTATATATTTTTTCATGGCAAAAAATTAGGACAAAGCAGTTTGAAGAATATGGAACAAAACATACATTATGAGTCAATTAATTAACTGACTTTTTTTTATTTTGTTCTTTTTATTTGTTTCAAGGTTTCTCTGAGAAGGTACAGAGTGATTATTCTCCAATTGCTACACACTTCTATGACAATAGTACAAGGAAGAGATTGTCAACATTATTATGTCTGTGACAAAGAAAACAACCATCCAACCTCCATTTTGGAACTCAACTTACATGTAACTCTAATGATTTCCGAAGCAAAACAAGTTTGGGTCCCCGGCCCATTAATTGTCGGAGCGGGTCCATCTGGTCTGGCAGCTGCAGCTTGTCTCAGACAAAAAGGCGTACCATCGATAATACTGGAAAAAGACATGTGCATAGGCTCTTCATGGAAACTCCGAATGTACAAGAGGTTAAAGCTCCATTTACCAAAACAATTTTGCGAGTTACCTTATCTCCAATTTCCTAAGATGTTCCCCAGCTATCCGACACGAGAACAGTTTATCAGCTACTTAGACTCTTATGCAAAGGCATTTTCCATAGAGCCTTTGTTTAATATGAGCGTGGAGAGCGCCACTTATGATGCAAGTATTGGTTTTTGGAGGGTACGGGCTAACGGGTTGGAGTTTATCTGCAGATGGTTGATTGTGGCGACTGGCGAAAATTCAGAGGCGTTCAAGCCTGAAATTAGTGGCGTGTCAGAATTTCAAGGAGAGGTTTTGCATACAAGTGAGTATAAAAAAGGAGATGATTTTAGAGGGAAGAAGGTTTTGGTAGTGGGGTGCGGAAATTCAGGCATGGAGGTTTGCTTGGATTTGTGCAATAATGGAGCTCAACCCTACATGGTTGTTAGAGATAAGGTAATTGATTTACATAATATTTTTTGGATTTTGAAGGTTTTTTAACTTCGGTTAAACAAGATTTCGAATATCTAATCATGTCATATCGAGAGGAAGAAATTCATCTTATTCTGATTTCTGAATTAAAAAAATATTAAGTTCAAAATCCTATATGTACAAACGCAAACATACAAAATTGTTTGGAAAATTCTTTTTTATTACAAGGTTATTTCGAAGAAAATAACCCCTTGTAATTAGGAGTTAAGACTTGATTTAAGTCTGATTTTGATATTACTGTACATGAATGATACATCTTTTAAAAGTGACTTGTCTTTTCTAATTCTGTTATTTGATGAGATGCTTACTTATCTCAGGACCATCGTATGGCCATGTAGCAACTCACTAAAACAGGAATCATATGGTTTATAATGCATTGTTACTTACTATCCGAGTACACATAGATATTGTATTCACAGAGGATTAGACTCGAGTCTTGTACATTCTCTATTTCTGTCTCGTTCTGTTTCATGACTTGGGCTAATCATACGGTCCCTCTCATAAAGGAACAAGTGTCTTTCAAATACGAGTCCCATTTGTTTTTCGTTATTTTTATTTTTGTTTTTCGTATTTTACTTTTTTTACTTATTTTTATTTGATGCCTTGATATTGTTTGATCTGATTTTCCGTAAGTTGAAAAATTCCTATTCCAAAATTTCTTGTGATGTGGTGCTTCTCTGTTCCTTATACTTTGCTGTCTTATCTCTTTTGAACAAATAAAAAGTATATTTTTCTTATTTCTTTTCAAATGCATTCATCTTATCGCTTGTCAATTTATGTGTGGTAGAGAGGTTTTCTTGATTTTGATCTTTTGACATTTTTTATGGCTATTATACAAAAAAAAGATGGCATGATGCCAGTAGTTTTTATTTTCTTTTTGCCATATTGGTTGATATGGCTTACCTGTTGGACTCGACGAGTGCATATCAAAATCTAAAACTTTAAAATTTCAGATTGCTAAAATTAAGTGAATAACTAGCATGCTTTTCTACATTTTCTTTTTATAAATTTCCTTCCTTTTCCTACAAGTCCCTAATGATTTATTTTGTTTTATACGTAGTTGCATATATTGCCAAGAGAGATAATGGGGATCTCAACATTTGGGGTATCCATGTTTCTCATGAGATGGTTTCCAATGCCATATGTAGATAAATTTCTTCTCCTTTGTTCAAGATTATTATTAGGAGATACAGAAAAATTGGGATTAAAACGCCCGAAAATCGGTCCTCTTCAATTCAAGATGATGTCTGGAAAAACACCTGTTCTCGACGTAGGAACTCTCAAGAAGATTAGAAGTGGCCAAATAAAGGTAATGTCCTTTCAATATTCCATTTTAAACATCAACCAGCAATTTGAGTTCTTTTACGAAAATGGGAATTTTGAATTTTGAAGGTGGTGCCGGGCATAAATCAGTTCACAAGTACAGGTGTCGAGTTTACTGATGGCCGGAAAGATAATTTCGATGCTGTCATCCTTGCAACTGGCTACCGAAGCAATGTTCCTTCTTGGCTCAAGGTATTCATCTCTGTTCATGTAATAGTTGAATGAGACTTGAATAATACTTTTTTTCCAAAGACTGGGTCAAACTTTCATATTTGAATTCAGTTGTGTGTGTGTATATATATATATATATATATATATATATATATATATATATATATATATATATATATATATATATAAATTGATCAAAATATTTAGCCCCGCTATTATTTCTTTTAATTCCAAAAACTCGACTTCGATAGTTGACTTTCTAAATCAGCAGGACTTCAATTTGGTTCGAACAAATTTTTGAGATCAAACCGGATTCTGCCAGCTAATGAGCCTTTGCCAGCTATTGAGCTAAGTATGTTGTGTTTTGTGGTCATAGATTTGCTGCCCATCAACTTGGCATGGGCAATGATAATGATATAGAGAAGCATATCCTTCAAAAGTGACAAATTTTGGCTCATTATTCGCACATCTAGCTATCTAGCTACCTAGGTGCGGTCCTATTCTACTGTAGAGATTCTTCTTTACTACTATTATTTTATGTGAAATTTCTCACAAACCCCCTATATCTACAGAATATTTTAAAAAATCTCCTATATTTTTAGATACTTCCTTTTATCCCTATAAAATTGTTTTACCTCCTAATATTAATTTAAACAACTCTAGTCACATATTTTTGAGCCAAAAATGCCCCTCATTTATTACAAAACTTTTGTTTTTATTAGTTTTTGTTAAATCTAAATAATAAGTAAATAAAAATCGAGACACAAAAGAAGTACAAAAATATATTTTGTAACATATTTGATCATGATAAAATCTTATTTTTTTTTTATTTTCTCTTATTATATCGAAACAAATATTATCACTATAATATAAAAATTGGATGACTAAACAACTTGTACAAGCAAAGTCCAGATTTTGCTTGTGACCAAAATTCATCAAAAATTCAAATTTCAACCGTATGGATGGAATATATATGTTTTGAATATGATGTAGATTAATTTTCATAATAATCGGAATATTATATCATTGCCATCATGTATCATCAAAATTCATCAAAATATATATAATATGTATTATATATATTTTCATGAATTTCGATAATATATGATTGTAATGATATTCCGATTCTTGTGAAAAATAATCTACAACATATTCAAAACATATATATTCCATCCGTACGGTTGAAATTTGAAATTTTTGATGATATATGTAGTATTTTGGTCAAAACAAAATCCGAATTTTGGTTGTACAAGTTATTTAGTCATCCTATATATAATATATATAGCCTTCAAAGTGTAAGTGAAAGTTTTTTAGAGAACTAGGTTGATTTCTAATCCTTGTAATAATCATTAATTATCAAGCAAGAAATAAAACCATTGGGGTTAAAAAAAAATTCAATCCCATTTTTATGGGGGGTAAAGAGAGATAGCATCTATTAATATAAGGGGTTTCGAAATATTAAAAAAAAAAATAGGGGGTTTTAAATTTATCCCTTAACTTTTTTTGAACAAAATATCTAGAACTAACTATTTCTCATATTTTCGTATTCATCAATATAAAATAGTAAATACACAAATAATATATTGCAACATAATATTTCACAATATTATGTAAAATAGTGATTTCTTCTGCTTTTACACAACATATTATATTTATCTTTATTTCTTATTATTTATTTACGTATTGATTCTTCTTTATTTATATTTGCACAGGGATATATTTTTTCAAGTATTTAGATGAAAATTAGTGTTGATCCTTATAGGGTTGAAAAAAATGAATTCAGTATACAGGTACTAAAAGAGAAAATACAAAAATATAAGCTTTTTTTTTTTAATATTCAGAGAAGATAGAGAATTTTAACAAAATTCCAATTGTTTTAATTTGAAAATAAAAGCAGGGATACTTTCAAAAATGACTTACTTTTATAAATATTTTAAGACATGACCTTTTAGACCTATAAATTGGATTAAATTTTATTCGTCATAAGGATTTAAAATTAACAAAAGATGAGTTAAGAATTTATTTCTTAACCCAAAATGCCTCTTTTCGTTGCATATTTTTTATATTTTAAAAAATTACCTAAATGCATGTAATTATATTTAACATATAGTTAATAGTAAATAATAAATACAAAAATAATATATATTTAACATAATTATATGTTAATTATTTAATATTTTTATACTAACTATTGTTTCGATAAGAAAAAATTCTATTTCTTGCCCCTCAACTATTCTATTAGTCCATTTATTGACCCTTAATTTTTAGTGGTTCAATTTTAATCCCTCAACGATTTAACTAAATTATTTTTAGCTCTTTCATCCGTAAAATGCTTACGTATCCATTAAGTTGGCACGTAAGTAATGATTTGATATTTAATTATGACATGACAATTATTTGAAAAAAACTAAAAAAAATTCTTAGTTCCCTTCTTTCTTTTTCTCGTATTTCTTATATCTTATATTTTTCTAATTTGATTCGATATAAATTTTCGTCATTGATTAATTTTTTTTAGAAAAATATAAGGTAGAAAGAATATGGGAAAAATGAGGGGATTAAGAAATTATTTAATTTTTTTAAATAATTGTCATGCTATAATTGTCACGTCATAATTATATGTAAAATCATTGCTTACGTGCTAACTCAATGGACATGTAAGCATTTAACGGATGAAAGAACTAAAAAAGAATTAGTTCAATAGTTGGGAGATTAAAAGAGTATCACTAAAAAGTTGAGGGGTCAAAAAATAACTAATACAATAATTGAATGGCCAAAAATAGATTCTTCTCTTTCGATAACTATGTGGATCTTTTATATTAAAAAAAATATCATAAAAGTTTAGAAAATCAAATGTAGAAAAAGAGAGCCATTTAGGTTAGGAAAAAAAAAATAATCCTATCCTCACTGACTTTAACCCCACAAAAGAGAAATGTTTTATTCCACTCTGTTTGAGTTAAAGAGCAATTTGGTAAGTCTTTTATCATTATCACATGACGGGTGTGTGGTGACTGGTGAGGGGAAATTGGAAGCTGCAGCATGGATTTGTTTGGCTTCGTATCAAATTTCACGTTCCAACTCGTATAGCTTTGTTTGGGTTCGTATCAAATTTCACGTTCCGACTCGTGATGCGCACGGTCTTCGTCTGGTCACTATTTATTGTCTCACACGTTAGTTGGATTTTAAAT
Source organism: Juncus inflexus (assembly GCA_024447665.1). NCBI lineage: Eukaryota > Viridiplantae > Streptophyta > Magnoliopsida > Poales > Juncaceae > Juncus > Juncus inflexus. The sequence continues at coordinate 7,200,198 of JAJHPC010000009.1, read as the reverse complement.
GGTTACATCCTCTATCCGTACCTGGACCGGCTGGACGTCTCTAGTTTTTAGGATATATATACAGATATAAAGACAGCATCATCTAACATCTACATGACCTAGGCCACAATTTATCTTACGAATTTTGAATTGAAAATATTTATTTACTCAAAAAAAAATTTTGGAAATATATATTTAGGATAGTCAACTATGTTACATGGATTCGACATGGGTATCAGGGTATCATATAGATATGACTGTATCATATACTGATACCACGATGAAACAAATCTCTAAAAATTTAGAATATATATATATATATCACTTACATTTATAGAATATAATAGTAAATAATAGATATTTCAAATTTAATACCATAACTTGCAAATAAATTAAACAAAAAATTTATACTTGATAATATTAGTGCAATACAATATTGGGTAATATAATTGACGAATGGAGACTATCTCTCAGATGATTTAGAGTTTTATTTTATTTTATAATTATGCGAGTGTACAAATTATTAGTGATGTGTGATATTAACTATGGGTTTGGTTATGGGCTTAAATAAATTTAACAAAAAAATATATAATAGGAGTATCCAATCATATCCTGGAGGTATCATAGTTGTATTCCGAAAGTATCAAAACTATATCCTAGAAATATTCTAATTTATTCGAAATTTTTTAATATTAAAATAATCAGATACGTCATATGACACATTCGATGTGTATTAGAGTCATATTGTGGCCATATCCGTATCAGATACCCTTATCTTCATGACACTTTTGGATTTTTTGAACTATTGCATAATACAGGTTGTCAATATTAAGGAAATTGTCTATTTCCCACAAAGAACACATATGAAAGTTTCACTCCCACCAAAATGGAGAATTTCGGGCATGCTCGATTGTAAATATGTATATTCTGACAAGTGGAAGTATGGTCTGATTATAAATGGCGTCCATAAAGACAATCCTGCCACTCTCATTCATTTATTGCTATTTTAATTGCCGGGTTTGGGTAATCGGATTCCACATGAGTTTGAGTACATGAATGGAAATACCGTAACTAATTTGGGTTCGGGTAAACGTCGGGTTGTATATTGGTCATGTAAGGAGATGCATACCTGACCCGATCTATTGATAATCTTACCCATTCCATTTTTCTAAACATGAGCTTAATAAACCTATACTTTAAAAAATAATTATTTTTAATACTCCTTTATTTAATGACATTTTTACATGTTCGCCAAACAAAATTTCTTATCATTTTCTTTACTTCGTATAGGATGAAGAGTTTTTTGACAAAAGTGATGGATATCCAAAAGTAGCATTTCCTAATAGCTGGAAAGGGGAAAACGGACTTTACGCAATTGGCTTCACAAGAAGAGGTCTTTTGGGGACATCTTTGGATGCCCATAGAATTGCAGAGGACATAGCTTCTCAATGGAGTTCTGAAACTAGGCATCTCCCGTTTGAATTATAGACCATGTAAAAAAGAAACCAAGAGGTTATGGGAATTACATCTCAATTGATATATCTTCTTTATGGCCCCCTAACTCAGGTGATTGGTTGCTAGGCGCAATAAACCAAGGTTATGGTTTCGAGCCTGCAAACTAGAAGTGGGACAAGTATTGATCTACAAAGAAGTTGTGTCGCCCGAGATTTTTTTTCATATTAGAATTAAATCAAATTGCATATAGATTATCTTGTAGTATTATTTTCTTGTGATATTATTTTTTCGTTTGTATAGAAAGCTATTAGTTTGCTTTGTTTTCTTTTTTTTTTCTGTATAGCCGGTATCATGGAATTAGCATAAATTGTAAAGACAGAGAACTTATGACACTAGTTTTTATCCTTTTGTAATTAGCCAATGCAATTGAATGACAATTTTAAACTAGGATATTTCAAGCACTTTGTTGGGAATATGCTTCATATAACTAATTAAAGATTAAAAAAAAAGTATTATACGAATAATTTACTTTTTTAACCTAAATATCTAGGTTATTTACAAAATGAGTGCTACTAAGATAGTAGTTGTTTTTTTTTATTTGGCAATTAGGAAGTTTTAATATATGACAACTTAAATGTGCGGTAATTTAAATACATTAGATTACTTTCAAAAACAAAATAATTGATTTTTTTTTTTTTTGAAAAAAATTCAAAAAACCCAATTGCGGGTATAAAAAAATTACTTCCAAGATATCAAAACTATGCTAGCTCAAGCGGTAGGCATCCATTTGAGTCACTGTAAGCGCATTTTGCACATTTGATTTATTTAGCAAGTCTCTCTCAACCCCATCAACCCAATAGTGGGTTGAGCATAAAAAAACTTACTTCTAAGATATAAGACAAATGCTGCAACAATTGTTACATCAAAATGTGAAAAAATTGTATACTTGGAATGGACAAAATTTTAGCATAAAAGATAGAACTTTTAATTATATTATGCATGATGATTTCTAATCTAATAGCTAAATTTATAATTAAGACCTGATTAATCCCAATTCATTATTTTTTAATTTCTTTTGAGCCTTCCTATTGAGCTACATCATCACTTTATCTTGGCCGTTCAATTGATTTTTTTTTTCAAAATCTTGGCCTTTCCTTTTTTAAAGTTTATTGATATTTTATAGCAATATACGTGTGATTTTTAACACATAATCATATTATTGGTCGGATTGATATTTTGTATTTATCTTCGATTTTGTAAGAATAGTCAATGTCTGTTGGTTTTCCAATTTATAGATATTATGTGGCAAACATATGGTATTATTAGCACAACATCATAGATGATGTTGGGTTTCGGACGTACTCAAACGTGGCAGAAAACAAAAATTTTGTCCAAAAACTATTCTTAAGATCCGTGCATATCGGTTAAACCAAAGAACTAATACTTAAAAAGTACCTTTCGGATTATGCTTAATCCGTGATGAAATCATGTGTGCTGTCCAAGCGCCTTTACACCGGTTACCGTCCCATCTATGTTTGATCCCGCTAAAGCCTTTCACACGCAACCGATTTCTCCGTCATAATCTTTATCAACCCGTTATTAGCTTTTTAGGCTGAATAGATCACAAGCGCCAAAAATACGAATGCCTCTACCGGTATCCACACGAACATTCTTAAAACGGGAAGAGGAACAATATATATGCTAGTAGTTTGTTCTCCTCTTGCACAAGAAAAACTCATTTTTCTTCTTATTATTTTGTCTCACAAAAGATATGTAATTTCTCTCATATAATTGCACCCTTTTATTTTTGTCATACAAAAGGAAGACACCCTTTAATTATTTTGTCATACAAAATAAAGTGAATAATTTCTTTCTTTTGTCACACAAAACAGAATGGACTATTATGAGAGAGAGATAGAGAGTATGTGAGAAATTATGTAAGAAATTATGTCTCTTCACACCAAGAGATGTGTATGACATCACTCATCTTTATCCATATGGCATCATCTAGAATCTTCTAGATAATTTGATCTTTTGTGTTCATAGTCTATCTATATATATATATATATATATATATATATATATATATATATATATATATATATATATTTATATATAACATCTTATCACATAAGATAACAATATCTGTTGTGATCATAGACGTTATATATATATGTATCGCATCTTATTCCATAAAATGACAATATCATTTGTGACATTCCTATGCAACTAATTATATGTCACTAGAATTTCTGCGCTCGATTCAGTTTGTTCTTTGTGTGTGACCCTGTAGGTTCACTTAATGTTGGCAATAGACTTGACAGTGTATAAATCATGAGCGGACTCTAACAAGCCATCATGACTATCAAAATTAAGTGAATATCAGTAATTTGATTTACCTAATCACCCGGCCGTTGGATCAATTTTTTTTTTGAAATCTTAGCTTTTCATTTAAATTATTACCACAATATAACATAAGAGGCCTAAAAATATCTCTCTCATTTAATAAGAGGAACAAATCTCGTCCTGATTGCACTCATCCCTCTATATGATTTATTATATACCTAATCATAATCATTATGACCACCCGGTTAAAGACGATGTTAGATTATGTTAAAGTATAAAATTACTCATGTTGGTAACCGAGACAATCTCAGGTCAAAGGACTATAAATACTTTATGTTATAAGAATCGCTAATGACATAAAACATGTAGCATTCTTATGGCGGGTCAGTCCAGTATATGGTCTCTAACATATACCTATGTTAATTACTTGATAATTATTTATCTTTGATTAGTAAAATATGATCATTAGTCAACTAACATACTGATATACATTTATAATTTGTTTGCAAATATATATTTATTTGTCTCCGCAAGTATATTTGTCTCCACAAATATCCTATAAATGTTTAGGGATGATTTAAAATAACATTCATGACACTTTACAGTTTTACTATTAAAGTCACGTACTTTGATGACATAAAACTGAATTGCATATTCATGATCTATTTTAATTATATTAAAATAACATATACGTACATATTATATAAAATATCTTAGAATAAATATAATGTTTGTTAATTCAATCTGTCAATCTAAGTCACAAACACTTTGGCCTAGGGCATAACACTATTAATCTCCCACTTGCAGTAGGCCAGATAAACCAAGTATCTCATACTCATCGATCTACAAGATATCACATACTAGTTGATCTAACATGATCACCATCATTTGCGGGTTTGGTTTCTTGAACGGATTAACAAATATTTTCATCAATAAATACTTTGCTTATTTGTATGTCCTCCATAATCTAAGAAAAATCATTTATCCTTCTAAAGTACGTAATCATACTCTTGATTATTAACAAATTATTGGTTGAATTGATATATACACACACACACACACACACACACACACACACACACACATATATATATATATATACACACACACATACACACACACACACACACACATATGTATATATATATATATATATATATATATATATATATATATATATATATATAGAGTGACAAATTAGCAAAAGTTGTTGCATTTTTTCAAGTAACTCATTTATTTACATTGTCTTTTTGGACTTATCGCCGACATAAATAATTGCTATTTAATGTTGACAATAAATTTTGTATTATCTATAGTTTGAGTTTATCTATGAATGGTTATTAATTTATTATTGAGAATAATAATTTCACAATTCACAAATGTCAATTTTCTTTGCAAATGTTCCAATAGAAAAATTACCTTATGTATTATATCGAACAAGATAATTATAAGTCTATCTATAACATTAATATTAAGAATTTAAATCTAGCATTGTCGCTTAGTCTACTTAAATAAGATGAACATCTATTAAATCCATTAAGATGGATTTTCAAATTCATTTGATTTGGAATCATTTGAAACATGTGTAACTTATTTATTAGACAAGATGACATATACGTCTTTCACAAAGTAAGGTGAAAGCAAGTTACTTATTGGCTCTCATACATAGTGATGTATGTTCATCAATGAGTGAAGGTGCTAGAGAAAACTACTTCATAATTTTCTTCAAACAATAAATTTGAATATTTTGAAAAGTTCGAAACTTTCAAATAATGAAGTAGACAATAAACTTGGCTTTGAAAAATCAAATTTCTTTGATGAGATCGAGGAGTCGAGAACCAAATGTTTGATGATCATCATAATGATATCGAACTTTATTAGATATAGTTCGATTATGATGAGTCAAATATATCTTCTATTTCTTTCGGGGTTACGCTCTTATTGCGTTCATACTGAATATAATTCCATCTAAAGCAGTTGTAAAAGACTCCATATGCAATATGGACTGGTAGGTGTATCAAATTATCTTTTATCAAGATTTGAGGATATGATACTTAATTGAAGCATCATGCATCTAATCGGATTAGTGCTTATTGTGGAATATCCTAAGAAAAGTAAAGGATATTACTTCTATAATTAATATGAGAACAAAGTGTTTGTTACTCGAAAATTATATCTCTTTAGAAGAAGTGTTTTCAAAAGAATTAGTGGGAGTAAATTTGAAAAGTTCAAATTCCACATACTGACAGTAATGCTCTGATGGAAATTGATTCAGATTTCAACTAGTGATTGAGTCCGCAATTAATCAACTAGACTCTCAAGATGTTGAAGAGTCTGAGTATATAACATAAGTGTATTCTTGTAGATCTATTAGAATTTATCGCAGACCTGAAAAATATAGATTTTTCGTGTCTAATGATTGTACTCATAGATGATGAGTCCAAATTCTACTAATAGACTATGATGAGTCAAGGTTCTAAATGTTAGAGACTTTGAAAGTTGAGATATAATCCATGTTAGACAATCAAGTTTTGAATTTGATTGATCCATCAGATGGAAATACGGTTTTAAAAGAAAGACCGACATGGATAATATGCAAACATATAATGCATGATTTGTGGTTAAGTTAAACTCATAGTATAGACTATGATAATATTTTTCCAAGTCATCATGCTTATGTATTTCAGAATTTTCTTGGGCATATGTTCATAGTATGACTATAAAAGATGCCTAGTGGATGTCAAGACGTTGTTTCTTAATAGAAACATATGAAAGTATGTATATGATACAACTTAGAGTTTTGTCTATCCTAAAATTTTTTGAAAAGAGTTTGCAAGATGCATAAATTCATATCTGAATTAAAAAGAAAACATCTCTAGGTGAATATTTATTATTTGATGAAATAACCAAACAGTTTGGTTTTATAAAAAATTAAAGATAAATCTTATGTTGACAAGAAATTCAGTGGGAGCATAATTACATATGATGTGAATTAAGTATAACAAGCACACATAAGTTTAGTCTTTGTGAAAGTCAATAAATAATAATCAAGAATATGATTATATACTTGAGAATGATAAAATATTCTTCTTAGATTATGGTGGACATAAAAATATACAAAAGAACCCAATCCCTTAAATGATGGTAATCATGTTAGGTCAACTAGTATGTGATACCACATAGATCAATGAGTGTGTGATACTTGGTTGATTTGGCCTAGCGCAAGTGGGAGATTGATGGTGTTATGCCCTAGGCCAAAGTGTTTGTGACCTAGATGATAGATTGTAATAACAAACATAATATTTATTCTAAGATATTTCATATAAGATGTGCGTATAGGTTATTTTAATATAATTAAAATAGACCATGAATATGCAATTCAGCTTTATGTCATCAAAGTGCGTGACTTTGATAGTAAAACTATAAAGTGTTATGAATGTTATTCTAAATCATCCCTGGTCATTTATAAGATATTTGTGGAGACAAATATACTTGCAGATACAAATAAATATATATTTATATACAAGCTATAAATGTAAACCAGTATATTAGTTGACTGATGATTATGTTTTACTGATCATGGATAAATAGTTATCAAGTCATTAACATAGGTATATGTTAGAGACCACATACTGGAATGACCCGCCATAAGAATGCTACATGTTTTACGTCATTAGCGATTCTTGTAACATAAAGTATTTATAGTCCTTTGACCTGAGATTGTCTCGATTCCCAACATGAGTAATTTTATACTTTAATATAATCTAACACTGCCTTTAACCGGGTGGTCATAACAGTTATGATTAGGTATACAATGAATCATGTAGAGGGATGAGTGCAATCAACACGGGATTTGTTCCTCTCATAAATGAGAGAGATATCTTTAGGCCTCTTGATGAATTGAACTGAAGAAATGTATGGCTATACTCAAATGAATTAACAAGAGTTATTAATGTCATTTGTTCTTGTTCAGTTTAATTTGGGATCAAGAAATATTAAACGATTTATATAAGGATGGCATATGACATGCCTTATGATCGATATAGATATCGCGTGATAAAGGGACTAAATACGTGATTGTTGATTGGGTAAATCGGATCACCGAGATTCACTTAAATTGGGTAGTCATGATGGCTTGCTAGAGTCCGCTCATGATTTATAGACTGTCAAGTCTATTGTCAACATTAAACGGGCGCATAAAATCCTAGCGACTTGTATGATGAGTTGTATAAGAATGTCAACAAAATATATTGTCATCTTATGTGATAAGATGTGACATATATGTATATAAAGACTATGAGCACAAAAGATCATGTAACCTAGAAGAGTTTATATGATGGCATATGGATAATGATGAGTGATGTCATACACATCTTTTAGTGTGAAGAGACATGACTCTTCACCTCTATATAAGGACATAGAGGGCTCCAAATTCACAACACAACACATCATTCTCTCTCTCATTATTTTACATTCTCTTTTGTGAGACAAGAGAGAAAATATACTTTCTAATTTGTATGACAAAATTATCAAAGGGTGCTTTCTTTTTGTATGATAAAAATGAAAGAGTGCGATTATATGAGAGGAATTATATACATCTTTTGTGAGATAAAATAAGAAGAAGAAAAAGAGTTTCCTTGTGCAAGAGGAGAATAAGTTACTAGCATATATATTGTTCTTCTTCCCGTTTTAAGAAGTTTGTTCGTGTGAATACCGGTAGAGGCATTCGTCATTTCGGCGCTTGTGATCTATTCGGCCTAAGAAGATGAGAATGGGTTGTTGAGAGTTCCGGTGGAGACCGATTGTGTGTGCGGTAGATGACTTCCACACGATCCAACCTAGACGGCTTAGACGGACAGAATATTAGTTAGGACGGTAACCGGTTTAGACGCGCATGGACAACACGCATAGTTTGAGCGTCACGGATTAAGCGTAATCCGAAAGGTGTCTTTAAGATTTATTTCTTTGATTTAACCGATACACACGGATCCTCAGATTGGTTTTGGATGAAATTTCTGCTGCGTTATGCACGTTCGAAACCCAACAGTGGTTTCAGAGCGACGTACGTGTTTTGGTTAAATTGAGACGGTATATATGAGATATATACTATTTAGATACCATTTATAATTTTGATTTATAATTATAAGGCTTGCATATAGAGTTTTCAAGTGTTGAATATTCTTAATCGAAAGGATGCGAAGGTTTGGGGATTCATGAAAAGGTACATAAGATATATCATCTATATGAAAAAGTTCATATAATGATTAATTCATGAAAGGTCATTAGTCTCTTTTGAAGAGATTATACGATGGATTTGAAGAGATTATATGATGGCATCCCCTCAATTAGATGCAACAAAGAGAATATGATTCAAAAGTTGTATCAAAAGGCTTATAAACTTAAAGGATGCGATCCAAGAGTTGCGTAAAAAAAAAAAGTGCGACCAAAGGATATGATCCAAAGTTTGCGAGAAAAATTTGTGACCAACAGGTGCGACTAACGGATGCGACCAACATATGTGACCAAAAGTTATGTCCAAGAGATGCGATCAAAAGAAGCGATGAATGGATGTGATCCAGAAGTTGTGTCCAAAAGATGCCGCCAAGAGATGCGATCCAAGAGTTGCGTCAAAGAGGTGCGACCAAAGGATATGATCCAAAGGTTGCGAGCAAAAGTTGTGACCAACAGGTGCAACTAACGGGTGCGACTAACAGATGTGACCAAAAGTTATGTCTAAGAGATGCGACGAATGGATGTGATCCAGAAGTTGTGTCCAAAAGATGCCGCCAAGAGATGCGATCCAAGAGTTGCGTCAAAGAGGTGCGACCAAAGGATATGATCCAAAGGTTGCGAGCAAGAGTTGTGACCAACATGTGTGACTAACGGGTGCGACCAACAGATGTAACCAAAAGTTATGTCCAAGAGATGCGATCAAAAGATGCGATGAATGGATGTGATCCAGAAGTTGTGTCTAAAAGATGCCGCCAAGAGATGTGATCCAAAGGTTGAGTCCAAGAATTGCGACCAACGGGTGCGACCAAGTATGCGATCCAAATTTCACATCCAAGAGTTACGTCAAAGAGGTGCGACCAAAGGATATGATCCAAAGGTTGCGAGCAAGAGTTGTGACCAACTTGTTCGACTAACGGGTGCGACCGACAGATGTGACAAAAAGTTATGTCCAAGAGATGTGATCAAAAGATGCGATGAATGGATGTGATCCAGAAGTTGTGTCCAAAAGATGCCGCCAAGAGATGCGATCCAAAGGTTGAGTCCAAGAGTTGCAACCAACGGGTGCGACCAAGTATGCGATCCAAATATCACATCCAAGTCATGCGTCAAAAGGTTGTGTCTAAGGAGTTGCGGCCAATGGGTGCGACTAAAGGTTGTGACCAAAAGATCCGACTAACGGGTGCAGTCAAAGGGTGCGACTAAAGGGTGTGACCAATGGATGTGATCCAAATGTCACATCCAAAAGACGCGATGAAAGGTTGTGACCAACGGATGCCACCAAGAGGTGCGACCAACGGGTGTAATCGACATGCGTAACCAGTAGGTACGACCGAAAAGGTACAATCGCAAGAGTTGTGGTCTCTTGAATAGTTGTGTCTTCATGAATGGATGCATATCATGAATTGCCTTTTTTGAAATGGTGCATGTGATGCATTGAATTTATGAAAAGATGCATATGATGAATTAATATGTAAAAAAAAATATGTGTTGACAAAGTTGACGAGGTATTGACCATGTTGACAGTTGACTGTTGACCCACTGTGTTGACTGTGGACTATGTTGACTATACTAATTTACCCCTTGACTGTTGACCATTGAATTGGTCAAAAGTTGATCATGACCTAGTCAAAATGTTGACCATTGACTGGTGACCTTATCAAATGTTGATCATTGACCTAGTCAAATGTTGACCAAATCAAATATTGATTTTTAACTTGTCAAATATTGACAATGACAACCGCGCCTCGAATTCGCATTCCTAAACCCTAAACATATATATATATATATATATATATATATATATATATATATATATATATATATATATATATATATATATATATATATATATATATATATATATATATATATATATATATATTATTAATGGGTAAATAATCAAAACGTAATATGATTATATTTATATTTGATATATTTGTTGATACGTGTTGATATAATAAAAGACTTCATTAGACATAACACATCCATCATGGAGATGAAGGAGTTCATTGTCCATCATGAATACATCATTAAGATGACTTCATTTTCAACCACACATCATGGCGATGAAAGAGTTCACAAATTTCTATACATGGAGATAAGATTTTCATATACAATCTAAGAAAAATTTCATGGAGATGAAATATATATTAGGAAATCTTTATGTTAGTTCATAAAAATCAAGGCCATGATATATCATTGTTATTATCTTTATTTTGTTAGTACATGTGATGTTCTTTGAAGATTGCATAATAACATATAATATTAAATAAAATGCCTCAACATAATGTTAAGTCATGAAGTGCTTTCCATAAGTCTAAATCTCTCAATACTCTGATCGACCCTGCATAGGTCATGCCAAAGTTGGGTATGTTGGAACAATCTTAGGAGGAGAGAATGCGGGAAATGGGAGCCAACATAGGTCATGCCAAAGCTGAGTGTGTTGGCTACTATTTTGCCGATGATTAGACATGGTTTGACTTAACTGGGCTATCAAGTCGGACTTAGGCTCGGGGCATACGATAGGATATATACATCGGGCATATGATGCTTATCCTATGTTATTCAAGAGTTGTAAGAGATACAATTGGAATTGTTCCTACCTAGATAAATTAAGTTTTGGGCGATGAGTCAAAGCTCACTTAGAACTTAATTGAAATATGGATCTTGTCTCACTATGAAACTTCAAGGATTGAAAGTTTCCGAATCAATGCGATTGAGAGTTATTGATTTGATTAAAAATAGTGGGAGTCGTTATATGAAACATTTAAAGAATAATAGTCTTTACATATTATTCAAATCGAATAGTATATCTATTTATGTCTCACAATAATTCCTTGAGAAAGATAGATAACATAAGAAGCTAATAATCACTAACATGAACATGGACAAGTGTTGTCAATGATGTTCTCGTCCTTAAAAAGGAACGTTAAGAGTAATCCCAAAGATAAGGGCAAGATATTGTTGGCGCTTCGGCCTTAGGTAAGAAATTAGTATCGTTCGCAATGAATCAGTTCGTTGAAAGAAATCATAATTTCTCAAGAAGATATGAAAAGGGAAAGGAAAGGTAGTGTGACTACCGCTTCAAGTATTCTTATTATAGAAATTAACTTGTCTATTTCACATCATGTATATTAGATACACGATGTGAATCACATATTTGTGAAAATGTACTGACTAAGTTGTACACTATTGAGTAAATATGATGTTAACATATGAGTGACAAATGTAGCAAAAGTCGTTGCATTTTCTCAAGTAACTCATTTATTTATATTGTCTTTTTGGATTATCGCCGACATAAATAATTGTTATTTAATGTCGACAATAAATTTTGTATTATCTTTAGTTAGAGTTTAACTATGGATGGTCATTAATTTATTATTGAGAATAAAAATTTCACCATTCACAAAGGTCATTTTTCTTTGGAAATGTTCGAATAGAAAAATTATCTTATGTGTTATATCGAACAAGATAATTATAAGTTCATCTATAACATTAGTATTAAGAATTTAAATCTAGCATTGTCGCTTGGTCTACTTAAATAAGATGGACATTTATTAAATCCATTAAGATGGATTTTCAAATTTATTTGATTTTGAATCATTTGAAACATGTGTAACTTATTTATTAGACAAGATGACATATACGTCTTTCACAAAGTAAGGTGAAAGAAAGTTACTTATTGGCTCTCATACATTGTGATATATGTTGGTCAATGAGTGAAGGTGCTAGAGAAAACTATTTCATCACTTTATTCAAACAATAAATTTGAATATTTTGAAAAGTTCAAAACTTTCAAATAATGAAGTAGACAATAAACTTGGCTTTGAAAAATCAAATTTCTTCTATGAGATCGAGGAGTCGAGAACCAAGTGTTTGATCATCATGATAACGACATCTAACTTTATTAGATATAGTTCGAACATGATGAGTCAAATGTATCTTCTATTTATTTCGGGGTTACATTCTTATTGCGTTCATACTGAATATAATTCCATCTAAAGCGGTTGTAACAGACTCCATATGCGATATGGACTGGTAGGTGTATCAGATTATCTTTTTTTATCAAGATTTGAGGATATGATACTTATTTGAAGCATCATGCCTTTAATCAGATTAATACTTGTTTGTGGATATCCTAACGAAAATAAATGACATTATTTCTATAATTAATATGAGAACAAAATGTTTGTTACTTGAAAATTATATCTCTTTGGAAAGTACGTTTTCAAAAGAATTAGTGGGAGTAAATTTGAAAAGTTCAAATTCTACATACTGGCCGTAATGCTCGGATGGAAATTAATTTAGGTTTCAACTAGTGGTTGAGTCTGTAATTAATCAATTAGACTCTCAAGAGTTGAAGAGTCTAAGTATAAAACAAAAGTGTATTCATGTAGATCTATTGGAATTTATCGTAGGACCGAAATGTTGGGAAATCCATAGCCATGTACGTTACATGCGCAGCGGAACCTATGGATTTAACCCGCCCTAGGATCTACGTTAAGGGAATAAAAGTATGAGATTAGCCATTAAAATTTATACCTCGGATCTTCCTGATCCGCGAGATGAAGAACGGATGTAGGTCTGAACTACTCTGACTCGCAATCGTCTCCTTCCTGAAGCTCGGGTCACGAAACTCCTTCCTGATGCTCGGCTCGAAGAACTCCTTCTTGAAGCTCGGCTCGAGAAACTCCTTCTTCTCCTAGGGATGAAGATAGATCGCTCGAAAGTTCTCAAGATAGAGAACCACTACTCATATCCACGCGAACTTCACACGAACGGAACAACCAAACTTGGCTAGACAAGTCCGGAAATACTTTCCTAATAACTCTCAAGACTCTCTCTCTCTCTTTTCTGTGTAATACACGGTCTCTAAGGCTACTGAGTTGTGTGTTAAATAGAGAGAGTATCCCCTTCTATTTATACTAGAGAGAGAGACAAACGATTGCTCAGTTACCATAACTAAAACCCTAATCTGCGCCTATTCCATTGCCAACGGAACTATTCCGTTGCCAACGGAATAGGTATTTCCATAACAGAATACTTGGTAGCTAAGGTTATTATAATTTTCATATATATTCCGTTGGGAACAGAACTATTCCGTTGCCAACGGAATGACACTATTTTGTTCAACCAATTATCCAATAATTAATTATTTCGTTCACCAATTTATACATCATATGTATTAACTGTTTTGAGGCATATTCATCCCGTACGAATGGAGTTCATTGTGAGACCGTGTAGGTTCCATTTAACGCTGGCAATGATCTTCTAAAGATCGTAAGTCATGAGTAACCTCTAGACTGATGTCATGACTACCCATGTTAAATGAAATGATCAGCGATCATAAACCTATCTGAATAGACATTTGCTTATTCCTTTTGTTCTACGATATACATTTTGATCACAAGGCACAGTAATATGTCATCCTTGAGTTTGATCAAAGTCTTTGTCCTGATCGAGAATTAGACTGAGTAAATACAAAATGATATTAACAACACATGTTAATCCATTTTTTGTTAATCCATTTTGAGCATGGCCATGCATTTCCTTCAGTCCTAGTTCATCAAGGGGCCTAGAGATATCTCCCTCATAACGAGAGGAACAAATCCCATCTTGGTCACTCACATTCCTCGTCATGATTCAGTACATACCTAATGATGAACCTAATGATCATCCCATTACGGATGACGTAGGATCATATTAAAACATGCAGTTCCTCATACAGGAATTCATGGTGACCTCAGGTCGTAGGAACAAGCACACTATTCATATGAGAATCACCAATGACATATACCATGCATATTCTCATAGTGTGGTCAGTCAAGTACGTGCTCTCTAACAAGTACCTATATTCCAGGCTTGACATCTCTATGTCCATGATCAGCAGGACATGATTATCCAGCCTGCGAATATACTAGTGTGGACATGTAGCTTCTTACCTGAAGTATGTCTATCTCTATAAACATCCTGCATATCACTAGGGACAGTTTAGAATGTCATTCGTTGGTTCATAGTTCTACTATCGAAATCACGTATTCGATGACGTGAACCCGAAGTGTCATTCTTGGTTGATATAAGATTTACATTCACAACCCATACACACAGATATATAAGAAACAACCTTTATTGAATAAATAATAATGTCTTAATACATAATCTATTTCCTAGTACAAATGCATTTGGCCTAGGGCACAAATCCTATAGTCTCCCACTTGCACTAGGCCAACTCTAAGCATCTTATGCCCATAGACCTAACATGACCCTCATGTTTTGCTTGTGGGTGTGGTTTAGTTAATGGATCGGCGACATTGTCGTCCAATGGCACTCTACACATTTTAACATCACCCCTCTGTATGATCTCTCTGATGAGATGGAAGCGTCGCAGTATGTGCTTGGACTTTTGGTGAGATCTCGGTTCCTTTGCTTGTGCTATCGCTCCATTGTTGTCACAATATAGATCCACCGGTTCCGAGATGTTCGGAACTACTCTTAGCTCCTCCAAAAGGTTCTTTATCCAAATAGCCTCTTTAGCCGCTTCTGCAGCGGCTATATACTCTGCTTCCGTTGAAGAATCTACTACAGTACATTGCTTGGAACTCTTCCATGTCACTGTGCCTCCATTTAGGCAAAATAATTAATCAGATTGTGATCTGAAGTCATCTGACTATGTCCGAAAGCGTGCGTCGGTATAACTCTTTACAACGAGCTCGCCTTCCTGACTTCCATAGACTAGAAACAGGTCCTTAGTACTTCGTAAGTACTTAAGGATTCTTTTAACAGCTATCCAGTGACTTTCACCTGGATTAAACTGAAACCTGCTTGTTGCGCTCAACGAGTATGACACATCTGGTCTAGTACATATCATGTCATACATGATAGATCCTATAACCGAAGCATATGGGATCTTATTCATGCGTCTTCGTTCCTGCTCACTTGTAGGACACTGTGTCTTACTGAGAGAAACGCCATGTGACAAGGGCAGAAATCCTTTCTTGGATTCTTGCATTCTGAACCGTTTCATGATCTTGTCTATGTATGTACTTTGACTCAGACCTATATGCCTTCTAGATCTATCTCTATAGATCCTGATTCCTAACACATAAGAGGCTTCTCCCAGGTCTTTCATCGAGAAATTATCTCCCAACCATTTCTTGACGTTCAATATTGTTGGTATGTCATTTTCCCATGAGTAATATGTCATCTACGTAAAGCACCAGGAATACTACCATGCTCCCACTGAACTTCATGTAAACACAAGGCTCACCTTCACTTTTGGTAAAACCAAAACTTTCGATGACTTCATCAAAATGAAGGTTCCAACTTCGAGATCCTTGCTTCAATCCATAGATGGATTTCTGAAGCTTGAAAATCATACCAGAATTCTTAGGATCGACAAAACCTTCGAGTTGCATCATATGCACATCCTCGGTCAGATTTCCATTCAGGAAAGCTATTTTGACATCCATTTTCCATAGTTCATAGTCATAATATGTTGCTATGGCTAATAGAATTCTGATGGATTTAAGCATAGCTACCGGTGAGAAAGTTTCGTCATAGTCAATACCATGAACTTGTTTGAAACCTTTCGCCACAAGCCTTGCTTTGTAGGTTTGTACCTTTCCATCCACGTCAGTCTTCTTTTTGAAGACCCACTTACATCCGATAGTTTTCAAGCCTTCAGATGGATCAATCAAGTTCCAAACTTGATTGTCTTGCATGGATTACATCTCGGCTCTCATGGCCTCTAACCATTTCTGAGAGTCGGTCATCATCATTAGACACGCGAAATCCATATCCCTCGGGCCCATGACGAATCCTACTAGACCTACGTTGAGTCCGTTGTGTTTCAAGCTCACCAACTCCTTGAGAGCTTGTTTGTTCCTCCATCATAGGTTCTGCAACTATAGGTGGGTCTCGAATTTCTTCGAGTTGTACTTTGCTCCCATTGCTTCTCACATAGACAAACTCTCTTTCCAAGAAGGCTCCATTGCGAGCAACAAACACTTTGTTCTCCGATGGGTGGTAAAAGTAATATCCCTTAGTTTCCTTAGGATATCCCACAAATAGCCACTTGTCAGATTTGGGTTTGAGTTTATCGGGAAACTGACGTTTGAGATAAGTCTCACATCCCCAAATTTTATGAAAAGACAACTTGGGGCTTTTCCCCATCCACATCTCATATGGCGTCTTTTAAACCACTTTGGATGGAATCCTGTTCAGTATGAATGCGGCAGTCTCAAGAGCGTAACCCCAGAAAGACATTGAAAGACTCGTTTGACTCATCATCGATCGAACCATATCCAATAAGGTTTGATTCCTCCTTTGGGACACTCCATTCCACTGAGGAGTTCCTGGAGGAGTTAGTTGTGAAACTATTCCACATTCTTTGAGATGATCCTCAAATTCCTGACTCAGATATTCGCCTCCTCGATCAGATCGAAGTGCTTTAATCTTCTTGCCAAGTTGATTTTGTATTTCATTCTTAAATTCTTTGAACACTTCAAAGGATTCAGACTTGTGCTTCATTAGGTAGACATAACCATATCTATTGAAGTCATCCGTGAAGGTTATGGAGTACCGATACCCACCTCTAGCTGGTGTACTCATTGGTCCACACACATCAGTATGTATGAGTTCTAATAAGTCATTGACCCTTTCACCAACATTTGTGAAGGGTTTCTTAGTCATCTTGCCAAGTAAACAAGACTCGCACGTCTCAAATGATTCTAAATCAAATGAGTCCAAAAGTCCATGAGAGTGGAGTTTAGAAATGTGTTTCTCATTTATATGGCCTAAGCGACAGTGCCAGAGGTATGTCGTATTTGAGTCATTTGGTTTGAATCGTTTAGTGTTAATGTTATATATGGTATTATGATTCTCTTTCCTAAGATCTAGCACGTAAATACCTCTTTCTAATAGAACATTTCCACAGAAAAGATTATCTTTTAAGATAGAACAATTATTATTCTCAATAACAAATTTATAACCATCCAAAGCTATACTAGAAATAGAAATAATATTTCTGCTCATAGCAGGTACAAAATAATAATTATTAAGTACTAATACAAGTCCACTAGGCAAAGTCAATAAATAAGTTCCAACGGCTAATGCAGCAACTCTTGCTCCATTTTTCACGAGCAGGTCGACTTTGCCCTTAGCTAATCTTCTACTCCTTTGTACTCCCTGCACATCATTACAAATGTGAGTACCACATCCGGTATGTAATACCCAAGATTTAGGAGTAAGTGAATTAGTTTCAATAACAAAAATACCTGAAACGGTAGTCACACTACCCTTCTTGATTTCATCCTGATAGAGTTTGCAGTTTCTCTTCCAATGGCCAACCTTGTTGCAATGGAAGCTAAGTCCTTCTTTGTCTTTCTTGATCTTAGGTTTAGGCAACACCTTGCCTTTACCCTTGCTCTTGTTCCCGGTCTTCTTACCCTTCATCTTGTGAACCATTAGAACATCTTTGACAACATTTACCTTTATGGCCTCCTGTGCGTTCTTAAGCATCCCAGGCAACTCAGTGATGGATTTCTCCATCTGATGCATATTATAGTTCATGATGAATTGCTTAAAACTAGGAGGTAACGACCCGAGAATTATGTCAACAGCTAATTCTCTGGGCATAGCTGAACCAAGCCTCTCCAATTGATCAAGATAGCTCTTCATCTTGAGTACATGAGCACTCACAGATGGACCTTCAGCCATCTTTGTGTCAGTCAGAGAGACGGTCGCTTTGTAGCGCTCAACTCTAGCCTGCTTGGAATATTTCCTTGAGAGTTACGATCATATCGTAAGCACCCATGTCCTCCAGTTGCTTCTCTGAAGCTCAGAGGTCATGGTCGCTAGCATGAGACAAGCTATCTTCGTGTTGTCCTTAATGTATTTAGCATACGCATCTCGGGCAACCCTTGTGGCTCCCTGTTTGGGTTCCTCTAGGTAAGCCTCTTCTATGACATACAGTTTATTGTCAGCCTTGAAAATAATTCTCAGGTTTCTAAACCAGTCAAGGAAGTTAGACACATTGAGCTTATCCTTCTCAAGGATATATCGCAAATTCAACCCAATTGAATTAATATTTGCCATTATTCTACAAGTTAAAATGTAAAGTGTCATTATTATTTATTCATTGGGGTTGTTTTTTTTTTGTGTTTCTTATATTGTACTCCCACTATTTTTCTTCAAATCAACCACCTTTAGTAGTATTGATTCGGAAACTTCAATCTTCTCTTGTTGGTGCACAAGTCTTTTAAGAATTTTGCAACATTGGAGAATTTTTCGATGGCGTCAACAATGGAAATGTTCACTTCCACCTTTTTAAAAATTACAAGCATGTCCTTCTCGACCTCTGTCTTTTTGTTCACCGCCAAACGGGACGGGAATAGTGCCTTTGGCACGTAAGTTCTCTCCTCCTTTTTTTCCCTTTTCTTCCTCTTTTCCCTTTCCTTGTACATTTACATCCGTATCTACACTCTTATTTTCATTCACAACTACATTTCTATCCTCTAACCCTAATTCTTCGTCTTTCTCCCCTTGTTTGTCACGCCTTTTCACAACAATCTCTTTTTCCTCTCTTGGAAATTTAACCTTTTTCCCGCTTCTCAAATGAATAGCAAGGACCGGTTTGGTGTCAGGTCCCCTTCCTTGAGATGGGAGTTTATTATCAACCTGCCCCTTCAAGATGTTCACCTCATCCGCCATTTGTCTCATCTGTGTCTCCATGTTTTGAACTTGTCGACTCGTTGTTGCTTGGCCTTGGCTAAGTGAACTCATCTCGTTCTCCATCGGCCCTAATTTGGTTGTAAAAGTTGAAAACCCATTCGTCATGAAAGCCATCATTTTGTCTAATTTCTCATCGAGAGAGGAAGGTTGAGTGCTTGACTATGCAAAGTATTTACATATGACAATGTTTGATAATCCATTTAAGAACCCAATCCCGCAAATGATGGTCATCATGTTAGGTCAACTAGTATGTGATACCACGTAGATCAATGAGTATGAGATACTTGATTGATTTGTCCTAGTGCAAGTGGGAGATTGATGGTGTTATGCCGTAGGCCAAAGCGTTTGTGACCTAGATGATGGATTGTAATAACAAACATAATATTTATTTTAAGATATTTCATATAATATGTGCGTATAGGTTATTTTAATATAATTAAAATAGACCATGAATATGCAATTCAGCTTTATGTCAACAAAGTGCGTGACTTTGATAGTAAAACTATAAAGTGTTATGACTGTTATTCTAAATCATCCCTGATCATTTATAGGATATTTGTGGAGACAAATATATTTGCGGATAGATATAAATATATATTTATATACAAGCTATAAATGTACGCCAGTATATTAGTTGATCGATGATCATGTTTTACTGATCATGAATAAAGAGTTATCAAGTCATTAACATAGGTGTATGTTAGAGACCATATACTGGACTGATCCGTCATAAGAACGCTACATGTTTTACATCATTAACGATTCTTGTAACATAAAGTATTTATAGCCCTTTGACCTGAGATTGTCTCGGTTCCCAACATGAGTAATTTTATACTTTAACATAATCTAACACTGCCTTTAACTGGGTAGTCATAACGGTTATGATTACGTATTTAATGAATCATGTAGAGTAGGGGTGTACATTGGCCGGGTTAAACGGGTTTGCATGAAAGTTGCAACCCAACCCAGTAAGAACGGGTTTGCATTTTTTCAACCCGACCCAACCCATACTACTTAAAAAAAATTAAACCCGATCATAATTTTCTTGGGCGGGTTGATAAGATTTTGAACTTTTACTAAGTATATATTATTATAACATATATTGACCAAATAAAACATACGATTTTGACACAATAATATAAAAAAATGATGAAAATAATTTATTATTTTAAAAATAAATCATTAAAAAACTTTTTAGCGAAACAAGCATGCTTTGTTTTTGTATAATGTACATTGACAAGTTTTTGTTATGCTTTATTGTTTCTCTGGCGAAAATATTACAAATTATTGATTATAAGGTTTTATCTTTATTTGTGAGATGTACTATACTCAATATAGAATTTATTTTTACGTTAAGTTTATAATTGGAAACTAAATATATAATATAGAAGTTTTTTTTATGTTAAGTTTATAATTGAAAACTAAATATATAATATAACATAGAAATTTGATGTAGAATAGGAAACAAATAAATTTAATATAGTATACTCCATATATAATTTTGGTATGTACGGGTTGGGTTGGGTTAATGCGGGTTTACAAATTAAAACCCGCAACCCAACCCATAACTCCGAGTTATTCAATATTCAAACCCGGACCCAAACAAATAACTTCAAAACCCGCAAAAAATGGGTCGGGTCGGGTTGGGTTGCATGGGTAGAATGGGTCAAAAAATTATTTGTACACCCCTAATGTAGAGGGATGAGTGCAATCAAGATGGGATTTGTTCCTCTCATAAATGAGAGAGATATCTTGAGACCTCTTGATGAATTGAACAAAAGAAATGTATGGTCATACTCAAATGAATTAATAAGAGTTATTAATTCATTTGTTCTTCTTATTCAGTTTAATTTGGGATCAAGAAATATTAATCGATTTATATAAGGATGGCATATTACATGCCTTATGATCGATATAGATATCGCGTGACAAAGGGACTAAATACGTGATTGTTGATTAGGTAAATCGGATCACCGATATTCACTTAAATTAGGTAGTCATGATGGCTTGCTAGAGTCCACTCATGATTTATAGACTGTCAAGTCTATTGCCAACATTAAGTGAACCTACAGGGTCACACACAAAGAACAAACTGAAACGGGCGCAGAAAATCCTAATGACTTATATGATGAGTTGCATAAGAATGTCACAAAATATATTGTCATCTTATGTGATAAGATGTGATATATATGTATATAAAGACTATGAGCACAAAATATCATGTAATCTAGAAGAGTCTAGATGATGGCATATGGATAATGATGAGTGATATCATACACATCTTTTAGTGTGAAGAGACATGACTCTTCACCTCTATATAAGGACATAGAGGACTCCAAATTCACAACACAACACATCATTCTCTCTCTCATTATTTCACATTCTCTTTTGTGAGACAAAAGAGAGAAAATATACTTTCTAATTTGTATGACAAAATTATGAAATGGTGCTTTCTTTTTGTATGACAAAAATGAAAGAGTGCGATTATATGAGAGGAATTATATACATCTTTTGTGAGATAAAATAAGAAGAGTTTTCTTATACAAGAGGAGAACAACCTACTAGCATATATATTGTTCTTCTTCCCGTTTTAAGAAGTTTGTTCGTGTAGACACCGGTAGAGGCGTTCGTACTTTCGGCGCTTGTGATCTATTCGGCCTAAGAAGAACGGAACGGGTTGTTGAGAGTTTCGGTGGAGACCGATTGTGTGTGCGGTAGATGGCTTCCGCACGATCCGACCTAGACGGACGGAAAATCGGTTAAGACGGTAACCGGTTTAGAGGCGCATGGACAATACGCATGGTTTGAGCGTCACGGATTAAGCGTAATCCGAAAGGTATCTTTAAGATTTATTTCTTTGATTTAACCGATACGCACAGATCCTCAGATTGGTTTTGGACGAAATTTTTATTTTTCGCTGCGTTATGCACGTCCGAAACCCAAAAACTTGGCCTTTGCAAGTTCAAGTAAAAAAATATATTGCACAAGATAAATCTCAAGTAAGTAAAACACAACAACAATGAATGATAAACCGAATCAAGTATTACTAGGTTACTAACATCTTTCCCTAAAAAGGGCTCAGTTACAACACATACAGATACAAGTTAAAGCAAAGAATCCAAATACAACATAAAAGATAAAGAAAGACTAAATTTCGTATGAGATTGGATCTTAGTGTTGAACCTGCACCACCCCCTTCTGTCTTGGAATAGATCTCCTTCTAACTACTCCCGACCGCAGCAAAGCAGAGACTCACCACGAGAGCCTGCCCTAAACTATTAGATGTGGAATTTGTCTGATGGCTGGCTTGCCCTTCTCTTCTATGGGGGTCTCCTTATATAGGGTAAGCTGCCACTTCTTGAAGACGGCAAGGCATTCAAGGCGTGATTTGCCCAAGATTTATTTCTCTCTTTGCTCTTGCCAAGCTGCCATATTTGACCAGCTGTGAAGATCAGTGAATTACTCTGCCTTAGTGCCAAGTTAGCTCTCTGGGCCTTAATGAATATTGTAGGCCTTCCTCTTAGCTTTCCAATGTATATTCACTTGTCCCGGCCCGAGCTCCAGAGAGTGAGTTATTCCCGAAATACTCAATAACTGTCCGTAGTCCAGCAGCTCAACCCACGAGCGCGGATGAGGGTACCAAGGGTGGGGGTTTGAGGCCTCCAATGTGCAGGAATTAGTGTTGGAATTGTCGTTCTTCCTCCCGTAAAGTGTTTGCACCATGCCAAGTCGTCTCTTGCTCTAAATATACTATTTTCTATCATGTTGCGCTCTTTTTCTGAAACACAAGTGAACACTTAGATATGCCTTTTATAATAACTTTTTGTAAGTCATTTTCATATACTTCAATAAAAATAGAAACTAATTAAAATTATAACAATGTGGAGTTCAAAATAAAGAGAAATTAAAACAAAATTATATGTGATGATGTTAGTATGAGAAAAAATAATTTTTTATTAGTAAATTAATGGTTTAGATTTGTTCATCCATCACCATCTATTGGTTGAAATAATTTGTATCACGTGACACAATAAGAATCCCCACATATAGTTGAAAAATAAAGGGCTAGAGTTAATTGTATTTCTTCAACTAAGTTGTTTAAATATAAATTGTTTTGGATTTTCTCATTTGTTCAAACTCCATATTGGTACAATTTTAGTTTAACTATTGTCTCATTTAAGTATATGAAATGAACTATGTAAGAAATCAGTTAAGAATTTATCAAATACATTTTTTTTTTATCTTTTTATAAAACTTGGAGTTACAGAACTAAACTTCTAAAAGATAAAGTAATGAATTATTTTAAAATAGAATATGTACTTACATAATTTGAGCTAAATAGTTGAACCTCAAAAAAAATATAATTATTATTTTATTCATAGAAATTTACCTATTAAAAAACAGAATATGTTTTCTCTTTCAAAATTATTAGTGTTTTTATCAAATATTATATTTTTTTCTTCAAATATAAATTTGCTTACGGTTCCAATTTAGTTTTTCTCTCCCACTTAAGTATGCGAAAATGAAATATGTAAAAAAATATTTGAAAAAATTATATGAAATATGTAAATATAGTTTGTATTATATAATTAGATTTAGATAATTAAACTTTTAAGAGATATTATAATGGATCATTTTATTAATAGAATATAAAGAGTTAACATATTAAAATACATAGTTTGTCCTTCAAAAAATTAGTATTTCTTAATCAAATATTGTTTTTTCTACTAAATTTCTCAAATATAAATTTGTTTTTATTCTCTTTGTTTTAAACTCCATATAGATAGGGATTCATTTAATTTTTTCGCTCGCTTATAAATGTGAAGATGTATAATAATATTTAGAAAAGTATGGAAAACAAATATGTAAATAAAATGTGTATTTATATAATTAGAATTAGATAAATAAACTCTATATTAGATGTGAAGTTTACATCTTTTATCAACCAATTAATCAGGGATTCATAATAAATAATTATGTTGTATTGTTGTTATATTGTAGATTAATTGTAGATCTTCTATTACTTTTATAGTTCTATGTAATTGTAAGTTGCAATGTTGTAGAAGTTGCAAATAGTTTACTATCGGCGAGATGGGGATTTGGGATTAATCAAATTAATCAAGATTAATTAGAATTAGTCGGCAATTAGTCGAATGACGGTTTTCATACAAATTATCCTATTGTATTATAAAATACTAAAATTACACCACAATTTCTCAACAAAAAAATATATATTAATTCATTCACTAAATAACACGTTAAAGTAACACAATCATTTTTAAAATAACGCAAAAGACATCAAAACAAAGTCCAAATAACACAGAACTAAAATAAACTTAATACATCAAAATAAAGACTAAATAAAACATGAATCTATATTGTTTTCGGCTTTTTTAGAAATATCAGCCCAGATCCCACAACGCCAAAAATTGGCTCAAACCGGACTCACATTGGACAAAAAAAATTCAAAAAAATATGGCAAAATTCAGTCGTTTATCTAAATATTTGATGCTAATCAGGTATTAATCGGTCCAAATTGGAAATTTCTGCAGCATCGGTAATTTGATATCCTCATCTCAAAAAAAAATGAATTAAAAAATATTAAATATTCGTAGCGCGAATATTATCCTAATTTAAATCAATAGTGATTCAATTAATCCTATATTTATTAATTATGTGTCAAATAAGACTTAATTATGCTCGACTAAAATCATTTTATTTATTTTATAGGCTTAATTGAGTTCAATAGTAGGGTGCCCTTAAATATTTGAGATCTTTGATCTTCGCGTACTTTGCAAAGGGCCAGTGCCGAGCCTGACTTTTGTGACTCAGTTACCTAAGTCTAAGATGATCTAATTTCGAGTTCCATCTTCATTTGTCTAATAAGTAATAACCTATCCTATTTATTATCACAACCTCGGTAAAAATATCTTTAGCGATGCTATTTTTCTCTTGCAACAATCCGTACATTTATTTATGTTTATAATCCTAAAGAGTGTTAGCTTCAGTACTTGAACATAAGATTACCACGTTATCTAAAAAAATTTCATCCATTTGATTTATATCCATCGGCTGAAATAGTTTTAGAACTTTGTAGACTTTAATTGCTCATAGTGTATATTAATTATGATATGGCTTGAATGGATTTTAGAGTTATTCCATCATCTTTCAGCCTTCGACCATATATTCTATTTATACGCCATGTTTTGTCTAAAATATTTGTTATTTTGCTCATTTCTGCTTCCAAATCCAGAAACATCCTTCTCGTCTCTCCTCTTGGTTCTCTCCACTCTCTGTCTATCCTTCCTCTATTTTATTGCCACAGACGAGTTAAGTTCCTCTCGGATATTGCTCCTTCAGCAAGGCCCCCTCCCATTATTACATATTTTCTAGGGTTTGTGAGGCTCATTTGTTCGTGTCGTATTTATGTAAGCACTCTCTCTTTCTCTCAATTTGATTTTTGCTAATTACAATATTTGCTTGCATATAGATTTCTATTTTCCAATCGAAATTTGTAGTGTATTCTCCTATTTCCTTTAACTGGTGCATTCTTTTGTATAAATGATTTATCTTAATGCTATTTTAAAAAAATTTGATTGAAAGATTTAATTGTTATTTTGGATTGTTCAACCTGGGGCTTAATTTCAAAAAAAAATTGTTATTTTGGATTTTATCTATTTATTTGGCTGAATATTGTTTTTTTCTTAACAGTCATTTAATTGGTGTGATGTATTAATTTCCGACATTTGCGCATGTTAATTAATTTTAGTTTTTTCTACAGCAATTTAATCTATCAAACGGGCAAGTCAAGCAAGAAATCTCATGGACATATACTTCGATAAAATTTCAGTCATCTTTTCTTCCAATTTGTGTATTTTTTTTTTCTTTTTGGCGTTTGTAACCTTTTTTTGTTATGCAATTGCAGGTTGATGCTGGTCCTGTCTCTGCTCCACAAGAGAAGTCTTGAAAGAGAGGTATTTTTAACGAAAATACGATAAAAATTTCCTTTGTGTGAAATTTGAAAGACCTTTACACAAAAGAGCAATTATTCAGGGCTGTATTTTGAGTTTGTAGGGAGTTTATGTATGTGAGAAACTATTTTATTTATCGACATTATGAAGTTCTTAATAATACTTGAAACTTTGAGGGTCTCAAAGTCCATATCTTTTTGTACCCTTGTTTTATCAATTTTATATTATCATTCTTTTGGAGGAAAATGGAATATTGTTTATGATTAAAAGAAGGTGATATTCGGGAATATGAAACACGGGTCGTTCACGTCGCGGGCCATTCGGGTTTTGGATCGTTCAGATTTCGGATCGTTCAGGTTCAGAACATGGGTTTCGGGTCATTCGGGTTCATGTCGCAGGTCGATTGAATTGAAAGTCAAGTCAGGTTTTGGTCAAATATCATTCAGATTACAAGATGTTTCATCCGAATTGATATTTCATGTTATTTGACTATTTGAGTCATTTTGGTGAGTATGTAAGAATAATTGTGCTAGACAAAACTATAAAATTCAAAATTTCGAGATTTTTTTGGGTATTAAGATAAAAAAATTATCGGGTCAGATCGGATGGGTCACTCGAGATCGGATCATTTCGGGTTACGGGTCATTTTATTTGCGGGTCATTCAGGATTCGGGTCATTCGGGTTATGCATGGGTCTTTCAAGTTTCGGATAATTCCAGTTACTGATCATTCGGATTCGAGTCATTTCGGATTTCGGCTCACTTGGAGGGTTTTGCTCCAAGAAATAAATCCGCATACTAGAAACTGGGGGGAGCACTGCTAGGTTTAGGGGATATTAGGACAACGGGGTGCTCGACTCTTTTCTTTTTTCTTTCTTCCATCATGTCTGTAAATCCATTTATATTTTTTGTACGAATTTTATTTTAATTAAATGATATCTCAGTAAGGCAATCGTCTGCTGTAGTATAAAAAAAATGTTCGGATTGGGTTAGGTCAGATTTTGCCATCTCTTATATTTATACATTTTAAAACCTAATACTTGAAAACTCTCTCTGCAAGAACTTTCTGATACAAAGATCAATTTTCATTTAAAAATTACCTGAAAAGTAATTGTGTTGTCTAATTCTGTGTGAATAAGTTTTCGAGGGGGCAAAATTACTCAGCTTGGTTGTTTGGATATTGCTCAACATGGCCTTTTCTGTTTACCTTCAATGTGGCTTTCGGGGACTATCAAAATGAAGAAACAATAAGCTTGCAAGATTATAGTTTAAAAACTTCGAAACTCATATTTTAAAGTCAATCATATATAAAGTAATGTATGTGTGGATGTGCAAATTATTTTTTTACAGCTTTATGTTGAGTTGTTTGTTGAAATTAAAAAATGGTAGTTGCACTTTTTTATTGTTTTTTCATAGATTTGTAAAACAAATTGTTGATAAATTCAAATGGATGAGGCCGCTCACTGAAAATGCCTAAAAGATTGTTTGTAATTTGAGTGTGTAATAAACATGACATCCCCAGAAAACTATGAAAATCGTGCAACGCGCGAGTATCCTTGTTGGTACTATCTTATAATTTTGGTCGGGTCATTACCGGATGGCATGTGTCCGTCCAGGTGATTAAAGTAGTATTTATTCACTTTGTGAAAAATCTATATATTAAAGAGACGCGGGTTTAATACACGGATGTTTCATTTTTTTCACAGTTTTTTTTCTGAAGTTGATAGTTACCCGCCATATAAACACGTGACAGTCAAAAGTGGGCCAGAAGAAAAATGCCCCATTATCTAAGCCCATATGCTCGGTTAAATGTCATAATTTGGATAGAGGAAAAATCGATTTTTTTTTTTTTAGCATTATTTCTGAAAATAATTCAGCAAATAGTACTGTTTTGAAAAAAATTAGGTAACTAACACTACCGTCATCTGTGATGGCGGTAGAGACCTTCTACCGCCAGTACTAATGGCGGTAGTGCTTAATTTTCAAAAAAATTCGTCAATGAAATTAAAACAGGGTAATTAGATACAAATTAGCCTCTACCGCCAAGCCTTCTGGCGGTAGTGGCATTGTTGTAATTTTTTCCTAATCCAATCGGGTATCAAATCCGTAAAAAAAAAATAATAATAAAAAAATAAAAATACCTCTACCGCCAGAGGGCCTGGCGGATGAGGTAAATTTTTTTTTTTTTAATTAACGGGTTTGATACCCGATTGGATCAGGAAAAAATTACAACAATACCACTACCGCCAGAAGGCCTGGCGGTAGAGGCTAATTTGTATCTAATTACCCTGTTTTACGGGAAATTTTGAAAATTTTGAAAATTAGGCACACTACCGCCATTGGTGGTGGCGGTAGAAGGTCTCTACCGCCACCACTGATGGCGGTAGTGCTAGTTACCTAATTTTTTCCAAAACAGTGCTATTTGCTGAATTATTTTCATAAATAATGCTAAAAAAAAAAAGTCAGAAAAATCTTTATTTTTTGGTTTTCTATATTTATTATGGTGTTTTTATTTTAAGGCTAACAATCATAATTATAAAATTTGTTATTCCATTAATCTTACTTATTCCAATAATCAGATAAATACATAAAATTAAAATGTCAAATTTGCTCTTTTGAGGCAAATCTTGCTTACTCAACCGGTGAGACACCTTTGAATGTTTTAAGAGGTGACAAGTTCGAATTACAGCAAACACATTTAGTATTATTTGGTAACTCTTTTAAATCAAATTAATAAAATATATGCTTAAAAAAAATATAAATATCAAATTTATCATCTCTTTGCTCAAAATACTAAAAAATATATTAACAAATTAATTTTTTTTGCGCCTCAAAAATGAACAAGCTCCTAGAAACTAGAGCCAGCTCTAGAAAAAAAAATTATAAGTATTGCATTTCAAATACATAATAAATTTTAATCTAGAAAACTGCACTCAAACTTTTAAAAGTAAAAATACATAAAATTACCCTTCCAAAACTATATATACAAAATTTGTCATAATGAGTTAAAAACAAAAAATATTTACACCTACATTTTTTTTAATACCAAACGAAGCGAGAAAATAAAATTAACATTCAAAAATTCAAATTCTTTGTAAATAAAATATTCTATAAAACTGTTGATACATTCTTATTCTTATTAGAAAAAAAATGTTGATAAATTAACCAATTTTACAGCTCCGAAAAGGAGCAAGGATAGGCTCTAGTGATTTTTATTGAAAGCTGAGAAAGGCGCTCCCTGTCCCCATTAAAAAAACAGAAAAGAAGAATCGATTTGGAAAAGGATAACTAGTGACATTTCAGCAACTGCCATGCTATTTCATGCATTATGATTAATTAAAAATTTAAAAAACTCACAACATATACACTGGGCTGGTATTTCACAATCATGGGCCGGCCTAAAATTATAAAATATTTTCCATCATTAAATAGGACAAAAATTGGGCCGCCATGTAAAAATCGAATCAGTCTTTACTTAATCGACTCGATTCGAGTCTCGTCACTGAACAGAATCAAAACCTAAACCTAAACTAGGGTTTGTATTTATCGCGAACAGAGAGAAGAAGAAAATAGAGAGAAATGGCGGAGTACGGGGAAGAAAGGTTCGATACGAACGGTAGTGGCGGCATCGTCGCCGATTACGACGCGTACGGCGGCGAGTCGCCGCCGGACAAGCCTCCTGGTTACGATGAACCCCCGCAGTACAAATCCCAGGTCTGTTAGTGCTTTGTTACGTGGTGGGATCTAGAGATCCGGTCTGAATTTGCGTAATACGGGATTTGATTGAGTTTTGTTAGGGTTTTAAGGTTTTTTAAGATTGTGGGTTTTGGAGTATGGTTTAATACCTCTTTAAAGTTGAGGTGAAATATTGTTAAATTATGTTGTTAGATAGTTTCTAGTTAGGAATTGGTACTGCAAATTTTGTTGGATAGTTGAAACACTGTCAGTTGGATTCGTGTCAGGTTTAGTTGAGTAGTGTAATTACTAAATAAACAAGGTCAACTTGTCTTCATATAATATTAAATTCAGCTCAGATATCATGTTGTCAGAAATCAATTGATTTGATATTATCTCTAACTGAAGCACATATTTTGTTTTACTTTTCAGTCGCACGAAAGAGGTTCATCCAAAAGCCGGGAGAGGGAGAAAGACAGAGACAAGGAGAGAGACAGAGAGAGAGGTGACAGAGACCGGGAGAGGGATAGAGAGAGAGGAGACAAAGATAAGGAGAGAGAAAGAGACAAGGACAAGGAGAGAGAAAGGGGTCGTGGTGAGAAGGATAGAGAGAGGGACAGAGATAGAGAGAGAGACCGTCATCACAGAGACCGAGACAGAGATAGAGAGAGAGACAGAGGAGAGAGAGAAAGAGACCGCCATCACAGAGACCGAGACAGAGATGACTATGATCGCCGTTCAAGGTAAAAAAACATTTTTTTTATTTTATTATGTTTTTATTTTACCAGTAAAAAACCCTTTTTATTTTTTTTATTTTGCAGGCACAGGGATGGAGAGAGAAGCAGAGACAGAGAAAGGAGGCACAGGTCTCGATCGAGAGATAGATCTGAACGCAGATCCAGGTCCCGCTCCCGCTCTCGCTCCAAGAGGTAAAATGACCAAAATACCCTTCTTTATACTTTCTATAATAATGTTTATATACATAGCTAGCTCTATTAATTTATTTTTTAATAATCTGATTATACAGCAAGAGAGTGAGTGGGTTTGATATGGCCCCACCAGCTAATTCTATTCTCCCAAATGCTACTAGTGCTGCTGCTGCTATTACAGGTTTATTTTACTTTCATTTCTTATTATTTCTATTTCATGATTATTAAATCAGATTAATTAGCCAAGAATAAGCATGGACTTGGGTAAGTAGGCAATGTTTAGTTTACATGTTATATTTACTTTTGAGGCGTTAATGATAAAGAAGGATTACTGAATGATTTTGGTGTTTTGTTTGTTGTTTGTGTGTTTGTTTTCTTGTTTGTTTTGTATATAAATGTTGGTACACACTAAAGAAGGCAGTCTCCAACTGTGCTGAGCCGACCTCTCTTAATCCATTTTATTCGTGAGATATATTATGAGGTATCTTTGTATAAACCACCCAGTTCTTCGAAGGTATAAATTGCACCGTTTTTGTCCCTGTACTTTAGTTGGAATGCAAAATTAGTCCCTGTACTATTAATTTTACATGTGTAGCACTGTACAGTTCTACAAAGTATAGGAACCAAACATGTCAAACTAATAGTGCAGGGATAAAATTACAATCCAATTTAAGTACAGGGACTAATGCTGCATTTTATCCCTTTGTGAAATAGTACACTACTTTTTTTGAAGATATCAGCAAATCTGTTCTAAAATTCTATAATTCCACAATCATATGTGCATATTATATTATTTTGTATTTAATACTTAAATTTTATACGGGAGGTGGGAATCATAAGACTTAGTTAAATATATTTTATGTCTTTAGAAACCCCTAATAAATTTTATAAAAATAGGTGTTATCTTTTTTTATATAAAATTGATTGATTGTATGTTAATGTACAGGTCAACTAGCTGGAGTGCCAGCTACTATGCCTGGAATTATTCCCACTATGTTGACTATTCCTGGCCAGGTTCCTTTTTTTAATTCCTTTTAGTTTCTTTCTTATTTTCATTAGTTAATAATATTTCCTTGACTTAGGGTTAGTAAATAATAATTTATTTATTTTTTATGTACAGTTTCCTACCCTTCCATTGATGCCGGTCCAAGCAATGACTCAGCAAGCCACTAGGCATGCTCGCCGTGTTTATGTTGGTGGCCTTCCTCCAACTGCCAATGAACAAGTATATTATTGTTTAATTTATTTATTTATTCATTTATGAAATAATTAAATTATATTCAGATTGTGTATGTATATAAATCAACTGATATATTGTTGAATTATTTTGCAGACAGTTGCGATATATTTCAACCAGGTGATGGCTGCTATTGGAGGCAATACCGCTGGTCCAGGTTAATCATCACTTTCTTCATATTAAACTTATTATTTTATTATTATGTTACGTAATTTACTCTAATTTAATAATCCTCGTGCAGGCGATGCGGTTTTGAATGTCTACATAAACCATGATAAGAAGTTTGCATTTGTGGAAATGCGATCGGTCGAAGAAGCCAGCAACGCAATGGCTTTAGATGGCATCATGTTTGAGGTATAAATGATAAATCTTGAGCTTAATTAATAAAGGGAAAAGTATGTATGAATTTGGCCCCTCAATTTTTGGCCCTGAAGTTTTTACCACTCAACTATTGGATTTGTGTATATTTCACACCCACCCCCCCAAAAAAAAAAAAACTTTTTTTGGTCCGTTTTAGCCCCTCAACTATTGATTTGGCTCATTTATCTCCATTACTTAAGTGCTTACCTGTTGATTTGAGGGGTTAAAAATGGAACAAGAAAAAGTTCAGGGGCCAAAAATAAAATCATACCTTTCTCATTAATAAACAACTCCACAAACTATTCTTTCCAAATCCATTTTCATATTCTTTTGCACCAACTCAAAAGCCGAGGGACCCAAATCAAACCTTTCTCACCAAATAAGAAATAATGAAATATATAGTAATAAATAAATAATAAGTAAATAAATATATAATAAATAAATAAATTTAAGAACAAATAAATATATAATAATAACTAAATAAATAATAAATCTACAAAGTACAAAGTACTCTCCAAACTGATTTTAATTTCATCTCGATTTTGTCCAACAGGGTGCCCCAGTGAAGGTCCGGAGACCGACAGACTATAACCCGTCGCTGGCGTCGGCGCTGGGCCCGTCGCAGCCGAACCCGAACCTGAACCTGGCCGCCGTGGGCCTGAACCCGGGCTCCGCCGGCGGACTCGAAGGCCCCGACCGCATCTTCGTCGGGGGCCTCCCCTACTACTTCACCGAATCCCAGGTACTTGAAGCCCTTTCGTATTACGTTATCAGGTTCGCTGAGAACGGCATGCTCTACTTTTTAAATCCCGTCATAACCCTAATTTGTACCACCAGGTGAGGGAGCTCCTCGAGTCCTTCGGCCCGCTGCGAGGCTTCGACTTAGTCAAGGACAGAGAAACGGGGAACTCGAAAGGGTACGCGTTCTGCGTGTACCAGGACCTGAGCGTGACGGACATCGCGTGCGCGGCGTTGAACGGGATCAAGATGGGCGACAAGACTCTGACCGTGCGGCGGGCCAATCAGGGCGCCATCCAGCCCAGACCGGAGCAGGAGAGTATTTTGCTGCACGCCCAGCAGCAGGTCGCTCTTCAGGTATGTTTTGTAAAAAAAAAACCCTAAATTACGTAAAAGCCCTTCTGCTGTTGGGAATTGCAAAAGAGCCCCTGTATTGTTGGTGAAATTGACGCCTTTAGTTTCTATATGATAATCGTTTGAAAAATGTTTCTTAAAGTTTGATTGTTGCTCGTTAGGTAATTTGTTATGCAGCAGGTCGCTCTTCGCTGTATTGTTATAAATTACAAAAAAGCCCTTCTGCTGTTGGGAATTGCGAAAAAGACCCCTGTATTGTTGGTGAAATTGCGTAAAACATGCTGTTAGTTTGAACTTTGAACTTGAAGCCTTTTTTTTTTGTTTCTATGCGATAATCGTTTGAAAAATGTTTCTTAAATTTTGATTGTTACACGCCCAGCAATACGCTGCTCTTTAGGTAATTTTTTATAAAAAAGTATGGAGATTATGCAACTGGACCCCAAATTGATTGTGGAAGTCTGAATGAGGAAAAGAACTTTCCTTGTTTTTGTTATTTGTTCTCTTATTTTGGATTTTGTGATTGATTCGGATTCGAGTTGTGTGGTGCCTAGACCCGTTGTTTTTTACAAGGGATAAATGCACAGTTAGTTTCTGTTGTTTTATTAGGTTGCAAGTTAGTCCATGAACTAACTGCATATTTAACTTTTTAGTCCCTGTATTTTATAAAAATAGTGAACATCTAGTGCCTGGCTTAATGGAATGCGTTAACACTGTTAATGATTTTTTGAAATGACTATTTTGCCTTGTGATATTGAAAAAAATCAGAATTTTGAAAGGATTTTTTTCTTTGTGATAATTTTTTGTAAAAATCTTTTAACAAATGAAAAGGAATTTTTTT
This sequence comes from Juncus inflexus, assembly GCA_024447665.1. Lineage (NCBI taxonomy): Eukaryota > Viridiplantae > Streptophyta > Magnoliopsida > Poales > Juncaceae > Juncus > Juncus inflexus. The sequence goes on along the minus strand of JAJHPC010000009.1, from coordinate 7,165,354 downwards.
TCCATTACAATTTTAAAGGGCAAAATGGATATTTTAAAAATTATTAACTGTGTTAACATGTTCGGTTAATTCGGGGACTAAGCATGCACCATTTTGTTATGTACAAGTACTAAAAATGTTTAATTTATACTATGGGGACTAACTTTCAAACTGATTAAAGTAACAAGGACTAACGGTGGATTTATCCCTTTTTGTAGTGAGTTTGTTGGTTTAATGTGTTACTATTTAGTATATAATTAACATGATTTATTTCTGTTTTTTGGATATAGAAGCTTGTGTTTCAAGGAGGAGTTACACCGACAAAAGTTGTGTGTTTGACTCAAGTTGCGAGTGCTGATGAATTAAAAGACGATGAGGAATTTGAGGATATAATGGAAGATATGAGGACTGAAGGAGAGAAATATGGTAATTTTTAATTCTATTTTTATTTTTATTTTGGTAAAAAAATAGATATTTTTGCGATTTGAATGATATACTGAAAGGAAATTTCTGTCTGTTTGTTTGTTTGTTCTGTGTTTGTTTGTTTTTTCAGTCGTTTGTTATGAAACGTTATGCCCAATTGAGATATCAAGCTTCGTAGTCGACCATATTGGAGATTCATTCTCTTTTATTCTTTCATTTATAATGCATCAGTATTCTCTGTTTTAGGATCTCATGAAATGGATTCCTTTTTTATTTTTATTTTCTTGCAGGTAAATTGGTGAATATTGTGATACCTCGTCCTGGTCCTGATGGAGAAGAGGATCGCGGAGTTGGGAAGGTCTGTTTTAACATATCATTATACTCAAAACATAAATCATTTTCAAAAGTTTCAAAATATTGAAGTTTGATTTTTCATAAATAATTAGGTATTTTTGGAGTATGAAGATACAGATGGGGCGACTAAGGCTAGGGCTGGTCTGCATGGAAGAAAATTTGGTGGTAATTCAGTTGTTGCGGTTTATTATCCAGAAAATAAGTTTGCTCAAGGCGATTATGAGGGCTAAAATGGTTTAGTTTTATTTATATGTTTAATGTAGATTTTAGATTTTGATGGACTAGGTGACTTTTAAGTTTGATTGAGCTTGGGTGACTTTCCGTAGATTATTTCTTATTTTTATTGGGTTTTATTAATGTATTGTATGGATCTTTTTGATGTTTGCATCGGATCATGATATAAGAATTATTGCAGTTTCTGGTTGTGGATTTGTAGTATATTGTATCTTGGAAAAAAAATATGTTTTGCATCTTTTTCCTCTTCAACTGTTGTGATGTTTGAAAGGAGAAATATCGAATTTCTCAAAGCTTCTCTTTTGATGAGAATCTTGACATGTATACGTTTTCTATCTTTAAGAACTAAAATATAACTAATGCCTTGTAATGTTAGTTAATTGCCAAACGTGTTTTAACACATTTCAAATTAAGATCATAACAACAAAAATACCACTTGGGTCGGACTAAAAGCAAAAAAATGAAAATAATTCATGGTACTTATTTCTATGAGCAAGCTGTATTTATTTACAAAAGCTTGCTTATTGTTGATAACTATTTCCCCATCTGGTTCTTTCAATGAGCTAACTAGTGTAGGGAAAAAAAACCAAAAGATCAAAATATAAAATTGTGGAATGAGCTAAATAGCAGTTCAATTCATCTTTTTGTGCTTAGTTGTTTTGGGAAGGTTGTATAAAACCAGTCCCAGAACCAAAATTGATGCGCCAAACATGAACGATGTGCTTAATTTTGCACCGTGTGGCATATACGGTAAGGGTAGAGACAGAATGTAAATAGATATCGGCACTGCATACACAAAAATAAAGAAATTCTTAGCATTTGAAATATTTCAGTAATAGTTTGAGAGAGAGAGAGACCAGCTAAAGTGGCAGTAAGGGAAGCAACCAAGGCAGATGACATCTTGACAAGATTAAGCAACGATATATTGAAAGCCATATTTACTATTATGAAAATCATAGGCAGAAACGGAGCTCCATCACAAGCTGAAACCAATTTTTTTTTAAAGTAATAATTATAAAAATCAATCTTAAAATCAACGAGTGAAATAAAGCATGCCTGCTTGATGGTCACCAACATTTAAAAAGCACGAAGCCCCGTCATTAATATAAGCTGGCAGGTCGCCAAATTGAATTCCTTTCAAATTCGAAAGAAATGGAAGAAACAGAAAAACAAATAGAGCCTGTATATTTAAATGTATAATTTTCTATTATTTTATATTTTTATAAAGAGTGTATTAAAGTTAAGTTAGAAGTGAAGGGAGAAGTATTCATTCACCTGAAAGGTTGATCCAAAAGAATTAACTACAAATATGTCCGGCCGTTTTCCCTGCATAAAATATTATATCAACTTATTATCTTATATTGTGTTTTATAGGCTTAGAAATCTTAAAATACTAACCTTAAGACGCTTTTCCCCATCAATAAAAACAAATTCCTGTTGAATACACAATTTTAAAATCTTAACCAGGTACAAATTACACAATCACATAAATATAAATCAATTTAAATAAATTCAAACTTTAGACCTTCAGAATTGAAGCGCCTGCTTGAAATGAAGATGAAACGACCATCACAATTGGCCAAATAAATTCAACATTTGATAAAATCTGACCCTCTTCAGAACCACTATAAAACAAATTCACAAATTATGCAAGTAAGACCTCACAATTATCTTTAATAGTATTTTACAAGGAAATTAGTTAGTTATAATAGAAATTGGTACCTTATTACGGATAAAATGACTCCAGAAATTACAAGAAAGCAACCAAGTATTTGATTTAATGAATATGATTTCCCCAAAAATATCATAGAGAAAGTAAGTTGCCAGACCAAGAAAGACTGCAATTTTGCATAATTTTGTTACAAATTTTTTAATATATTAATGGAATTTAGGCAAAAACAAAGAAAGGGTTTTAGGCGAATTTTGGTACCTGAGATAAAATTGGTATGGCAGGGCCAGGTAACATTGCTACAACAAGAAAAAATAACAAATAATATTATTATGAAATATATATTTTTCAGATTAAATTATAAATAATTAAATTAATTGATTTTTAAGGTTTTTACCGCCAGCTGCCATGCTTGAAGCAACACCAATGGCTTCTAATGCACCAATTGCGACAAAGCGTATTTTTGGAATTGAAAGCATTTCTCTTGTTATTATTCCAGATTGGTATCTCAAGTAGAGTATTGAGAAATAAATCGCTACATACCTAATTATGGAAAAGTAATAATTAGGCCAGAAGAAATTAGCATATTATAGTAGAACTAACTAATTGTTGTGACTTTCGCATCAATTAAACACCAAATCAGCAATTACATATATTCAGTTTCTCTTTACATGTCACTAATAAATTCAGAATCCTCAATTGGACAAATTTTACATCAATTGAAAGAACTGGACAATTAATCAAATCGCAAAAAGAAACAAGAATTGCACAAATAGATAGAAAAAAAGTAAATTGCAATGACTAAAACATTTATAATGACATATATTGAAGTTTATGAGTACCCAAATGTGGTAATTTGCGCAAGAAAAAAAGGGTATCCTTGCATAGGCACAAGAGCGAGTTTGTACAGCACTCGATTCGTAACAGCTAGTAGAACAGTCGCCATGGAAGCTACAACTACCGCTCTCGCCATGGTTATAGAGATTCTTCTTTTTTCGTTTTACTTATTCCTTGTTTTGTTTTGATTGGAATTTGAGATTTTTGAGAGAACAGAGAAGAAAAAGAATGAAAGGAAAAAAGTAAAAGAGAAGAGAGTCGAGAAAGGAGGGGAGTGTTGTTGGTTTTGATTTTTAAAACCTTGGGTGAATTAGAGACAATATTATTATGTTATGGTGTCTTCATTTGTTATAGTGTAATGAGTCATTATTTTGTCAAGATTATAAGTTGTTACAATTTGAACTCATGAAATTAGATACATAAATGAAGTAAAGACTAGTTCTGAACACTTGGAACTGGACACATATCCAGTCCAATTGTTTCATAGCATCCTGCCACATCATCCGAAGAAAATCGAGAAGAGGAATATATATTGATTATTGCTCGTTACAAATCAATTCTATCAATTATTATTGTTTATTATTACAAACACTACTCAAATATTTTTTTGAGGGAAAATACTTGAATATTTAGAGACTAATTTTTTCTCATATTAACCCCACTCTATACCACATCATCAAGAATAATAAATATAAAAAGAATCTTAAGATCACACTATAAATATATAATATCTACAAACAGTTACCACAAAGCCAAATTACCTTGCCTATAATAACATCATCAAGCATGCAAAATTCACTCATGTTTGCAATTTCACTCAAAGAATGGTGTTTCCGAACCCTAATTTCATTTTCCCGGACCCTTATGGATTACCAACACTGTTGCACATCTCTCCATTTGAGATACTCCAACCCCGAAAGATAATGCGTGTATGCTCCGGCGATCACAAACAGATGAAACAACTGATGACTATGGCCCACCACATCAAACCGACCAGGAAACCATCGCTCTGGAATCCGTGCGGCATATATCGTAACCCCAAGTCCGTAAAATATTCCCATGAACGCCTCGTAAACTGTGGAAACAACCACCTCAGGCTGATCATGGAACCAAATAAACTTGTGTATGATAGGCACGAGTCCTGAAACGCCCATGCATGAAAAAAGAACTGCCCTGACAGATCTGAAGGCAGGCGTTTGAAAGATTGGGACCAGAGAAACGAGTATAGTTGCAAAACCGAAGGTGGTGATGAACCCAATGTATAGATGGCGATAAAATGTGTCGCACAAGAAGGAATAGAACACAAGAGGGTAGAATGATGTCACGATTAGAGCCGATATGCCTGTGTAGTCCAGACGGAGAGAAATATATGCAGTTTGCTCTGAGTGACATGAAATGAGGTGGCAGATGCTGCTTGTCATCAGGCAAAACATCGCACCGACTAAAAAGGCGAAGAGTGGCCATCGAGTTATTGGCTCTGGTTGTTGCGCTGATATGGTATGTGATAATTTGGACGTCTGTAAATTATTAGGGTTTTAGTGTTAGTGTTTTAGGTAAGGAATTGTATAATTAAAAGAACAAAAATCAAAGAAAATCTAAAGATATAGGAAATAGACATATTCATTTCTTGTTTAGGATTAGTATTTACAGTAATAACTACTTCCAACTTCATATTTTTCCTTATTCTTTTCGTTAAACTTAATTAGCTGTTAGCATGTTAACATCTTGAAGAGATGAATTCTACATCGAAATTAGTTAGACATATAAATGTGCAATGAAACATCTCACCTAACCCAGCATATTTAATTCGGCACCACGGATGCCAACTCTCGTTAGGAGTTAATTACTACCTATATAATTAACTAATAATATTTCAAGACCTAACGTACGTAATTTGCATGTTAAAAAGAGGGAAAAGAACCAACCTGTCCACATGTATAATTGGTACAGTTGTGGTCAGCAAGTGATGATTGAAAATCTCTTGTATCGGTGAGGGTCCAGCTGGTACAGTGAGCTCGCAATAAAGAAGACTCTTTTGAACCATCTGGATCTAAATCAATGAGACAGCCTATTTGACCTAATTTCCCCTCTGTAGAGTTGGGCTCCACTACTTGGATAAAATAATTCTTCACTGTAGGAATAATTGGCCCATTTATTCTTGGAATTACCATGGCAGTACATATTGTCAAGCATAGAAATATGAAAAAACCTAGTAAATGCCTGAAAATTGGGGAAAAAAGAGAGCAATATTATTTTAAGAATTTTACTATGTAGTAGAAGGAAAATTAGAAGTATTTAAGCATGGTCGTAAATGAATTATAGAAAAATTGCAGTAATCAACACAAGAAATCCAAGTATATATATCAGATTGTTCTCACAATTAGTAGAAACATTTTCAACATATAATCAGATTATAAACCAACCAATTTCTCTAACTAAAGCTAGTTTATAATAATTAACTATGAAAACGCAAACAAAGCTAAAGTCATTTTGATTGCAAAATCAGTCAATTTGAATTTACAATAACCTTACTCCAATTTATTAAAAAAGGAAACTTACGACCAAACATTGAGCGTCTCATTGTGGATCGAAAAGATGCTGCATATCGTCTCTTTCATTGGCCATTCGCTCCTATAGTACCCCAAAATAAACTCATTGTCCTTCAAATACTCTGGCAAATCATCATAACGCACTAGCTCACACTTCTTCGTGTGTCTGCATTTTTCTTTCACTTTCTTCTCTTTGATTTCTTTAATTTTTTGGGGCTTTGTTTCTTCTTCCTTTTTAGATTTCTGAATCGTATAGGTTTTCTCAAATACGAAAGTAGAAGCAGCCATTGTCATTTCTTCTATGCACACCACCTCTCCCATCTTGTCTATAAGTTTATTGAAGATTAGGTTCTAGAAATCTATCTCTTCTTCAAAAAAAATGGGCGAAACTTGACTCCTATAAACAAATTAAAAAATGCATTGAAGGTGGTGAAATATGATGGTTTTATTTGTTTTGGTTGAAAGAGAAAGAGTAGAGAAGGAGAAAGAAGAAATGTTTCTCTTCTCTCTCTTTACTCTTTGTTTCTCTCTTCTGCGTATGTGTGCTTGCATGATTCGGTTGGTTTGATGGTATATAGAGAAAAAATATAATGAAAAAAAATTGGAATAAAAAAGGAAATATTCTACTTTGATCCCTTCATAAGTTAAAATCTACGCGGAGATTCCCATGAGAAAGTATCAGGTGGCTCCGGTCCACCATGAACCCAATGAAAACACACCACTTCCTTAATTCTAGCTAGAGGACAAAATCTAGCCTGAACCGAAATAAAAAGGAGCTTATAGTGTGTTCGATGAACTGAGAACAGTATGTAAAAATTGAAAACAGTATATACAAATATATGAATTAAAAACAAACAGTAAATAAAAATTCATTCGATCAACAATATATATTTTAAAAATATGAAAACAGTATATACAAACATATAAACTGAAAATAAACAATATATAAAAGTTCATTCGGTAAATAATATATATTTAAAAAAATGAAAACAGTATATAGCGTATATAGAAACGCAAGAAAACAGTATATAATTTTAATCCGTCGCTACAGGCTCGTTACAGTACCCAGCGTGATTTCCAATTTCCCAAAAAAAAAAGCGAAAAAAAGCTAGAGTTGACAAAATCTGACTTGCACCGAAACCCGTCCGATCCTAGATCCAACCTAACCTGAAAATATTGACAAGCAACTCACCGAAATTTGACTTGACCGGAACTCAAATGATCCGGATCCGGAATGACTCGGAATCCGAATGATCCGAAGCTCGAAATAAACAAGACCTGAGCGCCCCGAAAAATCCGAGACAATAGTCTAGTAGTATGATACTAACCCCACATTTCCATAGGTGAGTGGTTCGAATCCCGTGTCTAGCATGATTGATTTAAAATTTAGGGAAAACATATGATTCTACCGTAAAGAAAACGAAGCAGGTGATCGTATGTAGTTCTCCTAATCGAAATTGAATGTACTGAATGAATGATTGCGAAAATATTGATTTTACCATTATGTTAATATTATATATTATTTTTCAATACATTATTCTGTTTTATAATGTCAATATACTATTCTAGAAAGTTGTATATTTTTTAGTAGTACTTATGTATTGATTTCTAAGATATAAATGCATTAATAATTTTATAAATTTATGAAGTAATAATCAAAACATGTGTGATACAATCCAGAATAACGACTAGCTATCATGACATGTTATTCAAATGATTCAAAAGTAAAACACAAATTTGTTTAATTATATGCACTTACTAGATTGATCCAAAATACTAATTTGATTGACCTAAAACACTTCGATAGTTCATAATACAAAGTAGAACAATCTGAAATACTAACCTAAAATACCCAACACTTCGATCTGAATGGTCTAAAACTATATTTAACACATACTCGAATTATCCGGAATATAGACTCAAATGTTGCATGGCTAGATTGTAAATAAATATAAATTACTCAAACTTAGACCTAAACATTCCGTAACCCGATTGACCTATAACCCAAACTCACACCTGAGAATCGAAATACTCGAGATCCGAGTGATCCAAAACCCGATTGATCCGAGACTCAAACGATCTGAGACTCCAATGATCTGAGAACTTAACGATCTATAACTCAAATGACCGGAACTCGCCGGAACCTCAAATGATCCGATCCCAATCTGATCCATATATTCATTTGCCACCTCTAGTTAATTCGCTACTTTTGTCACTTTCCCATTGGTTTGGGCGATATAGTGCAATTCTTTTATTCCCACGTGGGAGCTTTAGTAGTTTTATAGTTATAGTTTCTCAATGCTTGATTGAGATTATCAAAGATCTATACCAATAGATGGTTGTGATTGAATTAATGGTTTAATAAACTGCTGACTGCTAATGCATGTAAATTAAGCATCATAATATTATAATGCGTGCAAAACTTAATTATCCAAATGAAATGTTGTATTTGGAATGTTGCTAGTCGAACGCTACAAATATATGCCACTAGAGGATAACTAGGTAGCATAGCACGTCTATAGATATATCGCTCTAAAACAAAGAAAATAACAGAGTACTAGACCTGCAACCAAAAGTCGATTTTGGGAGAAAAGGACAGAGTGTATTTAGTTTATTTCTCAACTGAAAGTAAATTAAATTATTTTATTCTTTCATTGAATAAGTTTTTGAATTAAATTCACTATATTTTATATAAATCCAGCAGAAAAGGATCTCATTTAAAACTGCAGCATGCAAAAATAGCCTCCAAAATAATCTATGTCGGTGATATAGCTGCTATTTGCAATACTATGGTCAATAGAAGGTTAACATGTTCCAAATATCTTATAATTGATATAGATATTGCATAAACAAAATGACTCTAACACTTGACTATAATTTCATTTTGATTTAATGTTATTTATTTAATTTGGATAGTCATTATCTCTTACTAGATGCATTCATGATTTATAATCTGTCAAAATTATTACCAATACCAACATTAAATGAACACGGAGAACAACGGAAATATGCACAAAAAATTTAACAACTTATATGATAAATTATGTAGAGATGCAACAACAAATGTTTCAAATATGATAAAATATATTACATATTTAGATGTAAAATTAGTATGCACCTATTAGGGACGAAACTTTATAGGAACTATGGGGCTATGGTTCTGTCATAATTTTGACAGAGTGATATATATCAGTAGTGTTTTAGTGAAGAAAAACCTTAAATACATGTATTTTTATGTATTTAATTCTCTAAAATTTTTATACATTGTTAATCACAATGAATTTTTTTTTTTGCCTCCTAATAAATACAGTCAAGTACCACCACCGGCAATGAATCATATAATTTGATCTTGTGCATAAGGATGTCAAAGAGACATATTTTCAAGTGGCAATTCAGTTAAACTTTTTCATTACCAAAAATTTACTTTTTGTGAGACAAAAAGAGAGAGGGTTTGGATCCTAACCAGTGGCGAATCTTAATCAAAATTATTGGAGGGGATAATGGAAAATATATCAAAATTCAAAGAGAGGGAGGCAGTATACATATAACTTCTAGCTATATCACAAAATATGATAGTATAACTATATATGTATATTGTTTCTTCGAAAACTAGCGGAGTGGTTGCTCCCTAATCTCTATTAAGATCCACCGTTGATCCTAACCCGAACCAATTCATACTTTTTTGTGAAAGAAAGAGAGTTTTAGTGAAAATAACGAGTACTAGTATACACCATTCTTACTAGGCTTGCAAAGTACTAAGAAAAAATAAGAGGGCTTGTAAAAGATCCCTTTGTCAAAGTGAACAAGGGTTCTCTTATGTATGTCTCGATATCTCACCATAATATTTTTTTCTTTTTGGTAATGATATTTAGGAAGAATTAGGAGAAATAAATAAATATTTAGGAAATATTTTGACGATGGAAGGAGGTAGCTTATTTTTAATCTTTGTATCGTTAGTTTAGGTTATTTTTATATTGTGTCTTTAATTTATGTAGTTTATATTTTGGTAATTAGTTAAGACTCTACTATATAAAGAGTCTTAAACCTATTATAATTGTATCACAATTCTTACAATGTAGTGTTTCAGTTGATTATACGATTTTTCTCTTCTTCTCTAGTTATTTCTCTCATTATTTCTCTTACTATATATCAATATTCTCTCTATTATCCTAACAGGTCCCAACCGATTGTCTTGCTTAACACAACTCTTCAATGAGAAGAGAATTCACTCTTTACTTTTTAGGCCATTGATTCTTTATTAATGTATGAAAAACTATAATTTGCCCTCTCATCCCCCCCCCCCAAAACGTCATATACATCATCATTATGTCACTCTATGATGTCATGATTTTTATATTTATATTCTCTATAATATCATGATTTTCGTATTTATATTATTTATGATGTCATGATGATCTATAAAATATTTGTATGGAGAAATGAGAGGACACCATGTATGTTTGTATGAGTGGTTCATATGTCTCATTTTTTTACAAAAAATAGTTTTACCGAGTTTCAGGAGCATGACCTTACAAGCTACATAGTCAAATTAATTCCTTAATCATTCCGAGTAGACGAGCTTTGACTAAGCCATTGATTTTTGTTGACAAGCTAGATGAGTATATTATGTACCCACATGATCAATCTTTCTTGGAGCTCGTGCTACCAAGACATTGGTGAGCTTTTTGAGACAGCTCTAGTCCTATACTTCTCAAATCAATCTAATTAATTAATTTCCATCTTTAATTGTTCTCAATTGTTTTCTGTATCAATGATAAAAATGTTGAATGAGACATGATAAATGAAATATATGGTAAATCTCAAACGAAATATGTGCCATTTTATTATGTATATAAGGAGTCAAATGAAAGATTCTTTTAAATGCATTGAATCAAGGTCCTAATCAATTATTTTTAGCTATTTGATTTTGTTTTAATAGTTTAACTAGTTCTCTTCTCATAACAAACGTGCTAATGATGTGCCTTTTTTTATTTAATTCATGATGTGTCTTTTATTTTGGATTGTTGCCAATGATTATCCTGTCTGCAATTTAGTTGAGTTAGATATAAGTCTATTTACCTTGATGAATTGGTTGCAATTACCTTCAATTAAAATGTGGTTGCAAAAGTTAGTTGGATGGGAGTCAATTATTTTCCTTTTTTACCATAGGTCAAAACACCACAATTTACGTTGGAGAAGAGGATCTGCAAAACTGTCCTTAAACATTTTCAAATTTGTATATAACGGTCCTCCAACCATTGATCTGAAATTATAGTAAGAATGAGTTTTCATCACCTCCATCTATAAGTCAATTTGATTTCATCAACTTGGTCCCATTTTTACTTTTTTTTTTGTTTCATGAATCGCATTCAAAAGTTGGTTGAGTTGGATGGAGGTCAATCAATATCCATTCCTACAATTCAAAACAAATGCTACTTGTGTAGAAATTTCAGTTAAGTAGCTGATCTACATTTTATCCAAATTTCCCAATTTCCATGTAGACTTGTTCATATTTCTTCAGTATAAGATTCCAAAAATAAATATGGCTCAGTTTCAAAAAAAAGTATATGGCTATTTATAAAATAATGGTATCAGTAGGGCACGTATCAATTGTTTCAGAGAATTGAATATTCAGCAACTCCACCAATTGAAAATAAACTTTCCCTTTCTTAAATTTCTCCATTTTTCTTGATTTTTCTTGTAGACATTGACCTAAATCGCCACTCTAAGCAACCATCTTTTATTAATTAAATAGCGATTGTTGATCAATATCATGTTTACTTTTGATTATTTTTCTTCAATTATGTTCTCTAGCTTACTGCTATCTGAAAGTATTGTTCTAAATAATTTCTTATTCTTTTATGTTACGCCTGCATGGATGATTTAAGCTTTGGCCCTTTTTATCTTTTTATAGAAAAGAAAAAAAGCAGTTGGTAATTAATAAACTTGCGGTACTGATACTGACTGACCTTGTCTGAATTTAGTAGGCATTTCATTTATGGCCGGTACCTAAAACAATAGTAATAATATTAATCTGACTAAATTTGTTTCTGTATTCTGATACTTCCAGAAGGCATTGATATTGGAATTGAATGGAATTAGATAATAGTGATGCTAAAAAAATATAGGGCTTTAATAATACTTAAAAAAGTGTACCATGAAGTAAGGCTGACAAAAATGTATTCCTTCTTCATTTTAGCAAACAAAAAGAATCCAAATGAACTACCAACTATTCTGAAGAGCAATTTTTTGGGGGCGTTCTTTCTGGTATAAAACATCAACTTTTTGTTAATTATGTTAACAAGTTCTATTTTCTTCAAACATTTTTCTTCGAAATTGAAGTGATTATTATCTGTTTATAGCTTGGATGGTTTTCATTTTGGATTAAAATTGAAGGTAAAATGATCAAATGGAGAGGAAATTAGAAAATTGCCCCAAACCAAAATTTCAAAGATAAAACGATAAAATATACCCAATAATTTTAAAAATAAGAAATGAAATCACAAGTTTCTTTTTTTTATTACATTCTACAACAATCGAGTTGATTGCCAATTACAGATCCCTTCACAATTTTATATTCTACAATGACTAAATCCAAATTATTCCAATAAATTAACCCTTCGCCAATTCTACAAATCACAACAAAACAAAAGCATACATATAAACCAATAATACAACCTATTCAATTAAATAATTTACAAACTCGCAAGTTTGCAAAATTTGTCTACACGCTATCTAAAATCCTTCCCTCAAAAGCAACTCTTTTCAAATCAATGACAAAATCATCCCTCACAAATCCAAACCCAAAACTCCCATCATCATATTCCCAAACCCGCCCCTCCACATCTCTCAAATTACCATTATGCCCCTCGACCAATTCCGGAATTACCAAATTATAACTCGAATTAATGCACAAAATTCGCGACACAAGCCTCCCCTCAAAATCAAAATAGTTTAAGTTAAAATCTCCAGTATGCACACGACTTGCGTATATATCTAATTCTTCTTTTGAGAAGGGTGGAATTAGAAAATCGGCATTTGGGGACCAGAATAAGGGGGAATAACCTGAGAATTGCGAGCCTGGGTTGCTGACGTGGCGACAAGTTATTCCTCCTAAATCATCATACGCTACAAGGTAGAATTCCAAGGACTTATTCTCACTTATTCCCTATTTATCAAAAAAATTGATTTTTAGAATAGTCTTTAAAATTAATGAAGAAATTGGAATTACAAAAATGACCTTCCATAAGCCTTGGAGAGGGCGGAATGAAGAGGGACAATATTGTCTAATTTTGACAAAATGTTCAGTCTCAAACAGACTCTTTCTTCTCCCTTTCAATCTCCTCTTTTGCTTCCTGAAACCCTTCTCTCCACTCGGACTGGTAAGGTTCGCAAAATACTGATACATCTCCAATGTCGCCTGTAATGTCAAAAACCCTAGTTTATTATACACATTTTATTAACCTTCTAAATTATACCATTTAAGATAATAATTAAATCTACCTGATCAGGGGGAGAACTGCTTTGAATCCCCAATTGAACCTCCAAATTCTCCTCAATTTCAGATCCAAATCCTCTATTTCCTTCTTCCACCACCAAATGATTCGGCCCAACAAAGCTCACATTTACCTCTACCGGATCCAAACCCAAACCCATCTCACTCTCTCCTTCCTCAAACCATCTGTAACACACCGTCTCTCCGTCCTTCGACATCCCAAGCGATACAAACGGTGTCTTAACAACATTATACGACCCCGGTTCATTACACGGCGAGACCCGAAACCCGGTAATGGAGTTCTCATTCCACTCAAAGAACACCAACGGGTATCTGGTCGCATGCGCCCCGCCCGACCCGTGGCCGTGCCCGATCCGGCGCCAGAACCCGATGAGGTTCTCCCATTTGTCCAGAGCATTGTACAAGCGGCGGGAGGCGGATTCGCAATTGGGCGCCGCCCATGAACCGGGAGACGTGAATCGGCCCCAGCGGCGGTCACACATGGCCAGCCAGAGGGAGGGGGAAGTGGGTAGTGGAGAGAAGCGGCGGGAGGTGCAGGCGACGGCGGAGATGGAGGAGGGAGGGAGGAAGGAGAAGATGTTGAGATGGATGTCGGAAGGGAGATCCGTGAAGGATGGAGAAGGAGAAGCCATTGATGAATTCGGGGTTTGAATGGATGAATGTTATGCAGGCAAGGTGTTTGATGAAAGGCTTGAGTGAGATTGGAAGTTCCTTCCTTGTTATTGCGTTTCGTCTTTTTTTGTTGGGGGGAATTTCGGGTATATCCCTCCTAAAGCTCAGAATATCAATATCAAATTTATACTCTTAAAAGCTCATTTTGTATCAAATATATCCAAATTTAACTTGTCTGTTATTTCTAACGGAAAATTAGTATAATGACTCTTTTACCCTCGTCACCTACTTTCGCCCAAACCCATCTATCTTACTGATCTTGGCGATTCATACGAGAGAGAGAGAGTGCCTCCTCCTCTTTGACGCGATCGATCTATCCAGATGAGAGAGAACAGACCTCCTCCACTTGGGCGATCCAGACGAGAGAATCGAGCCACCTTCTCTGGTTGTCTTCTTTTCTGCTCCCCCCCCTTTTCAGCACTTGAGTTTTGGAGATGAGAGAGTCGTACCAGTCGACGCATCCCTTTCCACGGAGTTCGCATCCATGTATAGTCATTGCTGAACTGTTGAAGGTATCTCGTTTTTTTTCTGAATTTGATTGGTTCTTTTTTTTTGTGATTAATTAGGGATTTTGTAGTGCAAATTGCTGTAATTACGGTTAATTTGTGTTAATTGAGGATGAACAATGCTGAGCTAGGGGTAATTTCCGCTGGATTAGGGTCATATATGATATAATGGTGCTGAATTAGTGTTAATTAGGATTGTGTTAGGGTTAATTGGCTTAATTGCTCGACTGAACTTTCTAATGACATACTACAAAAATATTCCTTTTTAAGTTGCAAAGATATTGGAGATATACTAGGTTTTGCATCATCCGCAAAATCCTTGTGAGTGCTAATTAATTTAAAATCCTTGTGGGTGCTAATTAATTTTCTTTAAATAAATGTTTTGGATGAAATAAATTTACCAATTTTCGTCATTTGTATGCTCTATCTGGTTATGTATGCCTTTATTTGTCTAATTAGAGCACTTTTTGCAGAACCCTAATTTTTCATCTCAACTTGCACAGATAAATTAATTGCCTTTTTTTTTCAAATAAATTAATAGTGATTTTATTATGTTGATGCAGGTACGAAGAAATATTACACACATGTACGCTTGATATTGACGTGTTAAAAATGGTAAGAGGTGACACATGTCACATATAGGCGAAAAAGGCTTTCGATTCAGTAGGCGACAAAAGCTCGAATCACATTGCCTAGGTAATATAAGATATTTCAGTTATTCAGATATTATTAGTTTTTGATATAAAATCATAATGATTTTTCAGAGCTGTACATATGAACAAGAAATAATTGTAATAATTGTATTTCTGTTATTCTTTTTCAGGTCAAGGTTTTGTTCCTCGTATTACTCAATCTTTGTGCAAGGACAAACCAGTTGCATCACCTGTTACCGGAATCTCAAGTTGGCTACAAAAATAGAAAGAAAAAAAAGTTGGCTACAACTTGTAATAAGATTTCACTATTTTGATGATCGGATCAGGACTGTATGGGACCACTATCTGAGCGAGTTGCGTTTGATTTCACAAACTCTCCGTTTCTCCATTATGATTTATGATTTGTATGATTTTGTGAAAAAGGATTTGTATGCTTATATGTGAGTTGTTTGGTTTTGTACTTTGTCAAGTACGAATGGATGTACTGTACAAATGTTTGATGAGATGCTTGTAAAAAAGTATAATGATAATGAATTAATTTGGATTTGAGTTTATGGTTGGATTTCTTTTCTATTATGAGAATACTGTAATGACAATGAATTAGTTGCTTCACAAAAAAAAAAGAAATTAGTTTGGATTTTATTTGATGTTTTTATATGATAAAATCCAAAATAAATGATGCAAATATAATAAGCTAACATCAATATTCAATAGAGCTCATGGAGCCTTAAATCAACTGAAAAATAATAATTGAATAGCAATTCAGATAAAATAATATTGCTCTTGTATTATTTATTGTACAAATTTTCATAACTTATACATTCTGAATTAAATATAATAAGCAAACATTAATAAGATATAATTTGCATGTCCAAAAATTCTCTTTAGCATTCCATCAAACACAATAGCACTGATACATTCCGAGCTGTGAAAATATGCAAAATTTTATATCAACAGAAAGAAACCAAATCTAAAAACAGAGTAAAACCTTTTCTACAATAAAAAAACAAACTTGAGATTGATGTTAGTCCGAATAGATTGTTTTACGTGAAAAGTTGCATTCTTAACTAACCATCTCCATGATGTTGACTCCAAACGAGAACTTCTCTTTCTACCAACCTCAGCAAGAATTTGGCGATGGAGATTGAGGGGGCGGTTAAAATTTAGGGGGGAGCTCTTCTTGCTAGTGGCACGAGCCCACACAAAAACTGGAGTGGAAATCAACTTTGATAAAAGGACATTTTGGTTAATATAATTTTGTATCTTGTGATTTAATTAAATTAATAATTTTAATTATGATTAATTGGATGGAGAGTTAACGGTTTGGATATATTTGATATTATATCAGTTTTAAAAGGATAAATTTGATATATTTTTTTTTAAAGGGATAAATTTGATAGTAATTGAGTTTAAGAGGGATAAATTTGATATTTACTCTTTAAGAAGGATAAATTTGATATTTTGAGTTTTAGGAGGGATATACCCGAAATTTATTTATTTTTTATTTTTACTTCTTTGAACTTGATCAGATCTGAGAAGATTAGGAATATTCGGATTAATTGGGCTGAAATTCAATTGGGCATTAGTATTAAAGGCTCAAATGTATATTGTACCGGACAGTTTAGATTAATTATAATTATAATGTGGTCTGTTTCTTTAGTGGGCCTTCAATTAATTTGGATATTACTTTCCACCTAATATTGTACAGGTGAGTTTAAATTTGGTACGAAGCTACACAGGATTTGAATTATGATGTCATATTTGTCTGAGACAGGTGAGGATAGGAATACGAGGTTGTTGAGCTGGTTACATGTTCCTACCATGTTTGGATGGTACCAAAATATTAATGATTGCTGCCAAATATGGTAAACTAATTGGATTTTGTTGACAATTTTTGACAAATTATTCAATTTTTGGACCCCAGATGTTTTCATCTTTTGATCTATCATGTGCGAATGCTTGCTTTTCGAAATGTATGCTTGCTTGTATGGCATGAGAAAGAAATTGAAGTGTCTAGTGTCTACGAGTGGCGGAGCTTATTGATGCTAAGAGGCATTATGGTTCACAAAGAATTTTATTGAAGTATTATATATTAGTAGTGTTTCAGTGTGTTATAATGTGTATTTTTATACACATTGTTAGAGTTTTTATCATAAAAAATTCATCAATAAATCACATAAATTGTATGAAAAATAGTTAAAATTAATAAAAATCATTTGTGAAACTCTTAATACACTTTTGTGTGATTTTTCAGATAAAAAGACCGATAAAACGATATTTGGAGACCTCGGCAAAAAGTCAACTTCAAATGACATACCGATTTACAAATCATGGGCCAAAGATGGCCGAATTTTCGACAAATCTCCGCGAAAACCCTACACACGATTCTCCAAAATTCTTATAACCCTTATCCGTCGACTATCCAAGCCGAGATCTACAAAATCCACAAAAAGACGAAAAGTCAAACCCGGGAAATCACCGAGTTGACCAAAAGTCAACTCTTCCAAAAGGGGTCAAACTGGGTATCAAATCGAAGAGCGCGACGAAACGAATCCAATGGTACAAAGCTTGCGAAAAAAGACCTTCTAGAACTCCCAGAAAATGCGATACAAGATTTGGTCAACCTTGGTCAAAGACAACCTTTGACCGGGTCAAACCTCTTCCAACCAACCGGAGTGTGACACATGTCCATTTATTGCTCAAAGTTTGTTTAGCATAGAAATCAAGGGAAATAAGTTTTGATTTTTAACCATTCACCGACTGACACGTGGCAGATTCGGTTTGAAATCAGCGAATCGTGAAGTGACACGTGGCAAAGTTCGTTGAAATCAGTAACAAGAAGAACACGTGGCGCGTTTCTATTGGGGGGCATCGCTGACGAAATCAGTACGCGTCAGTACGAGATTCAAATTTCAGCCAATCACGTCTCGCCACGTGGCAAAACGCGTTCTAGAATCCGCGTCCAACCTCTGAACTTCTCCGTTTCTTATTGAACTGCACGCCTCCGTTTTGCTTATAACACATATTTTGGTGGGAACTGGACTCTCCGGTGACATGAAACGGAGACGCTTCTTCACGCGGTTTCTGCAGAGGTCAGTACGAGAATGTATTTGCACCAATGAACGTCTGACACGTGGCAAGTCTGTTCAGAAGAAATTAAGGGGTGAGACACGTGGCAAAATCGTGGCCATTGGATCAGATATCTTATTTTGATCAGTCCAATCCCTGAGCGACACGTGTACAATCCGTTGGAACGGATGAGATAGAAGAGAAAATGCTATATGTACCTAGAATTTGCACCCAAGCTGAATTTGTATAGAAAAGAAAGAAATATTGCTATTTACCCCCCCAAATTGCTATCTAAAACAGAATCCGGATCAAGTTAAATTTTTAGTCCCACAAGCTTATTTCCAAATAATTCTAGGTCATTTTTATCTATAAAAATGCACATTTTTCTCTCTCTACAAGAAGATTCACACAATCATTCAATCATCCATATATACATTATCATACATCCATTTTTCTTTCATCTCTTCCACCATTTTTCAACTCTATTGTTTTTCTTTTCCACCATTAATGTCCATAAACTTCAAAACTTCAATTTTTGAGAATTGAGAGAGAGGATAGAACTTTCGAGAAGAGAGAAGTGCTTGAACTAGAAGGGGAAGTGATAAATCAATCAAGAGGGGGAGAGATCGAGAACGATTCACTTCTTTAGGGTTTGATTTAATTTTTCTTTTCTTTTTCTATTCTCCTATTTGTATTTTAATTTTTGCAAATATGTTTTATTTTGTGGACATGAATGAGTAATTTTAAGAGTAGGGAAAGACTTTTTGTGTAGCCTTGATGATGAAATCTTGAGTAAACTTTGCATTTATTATAGTATTTTAAGGTCAAATCTTGAAATATTTTTATGAGGTTTAAAGTTAAGTTATTTAGAAGAATGATTTGACGTTAAATATTTATAAAGATTCTTAAAGATTTGTTTAAATATATTTGACTTGGAAAAGTTATCCTTATTCAAATAAGGGTTGAATCAATTATAAGAACACTTAAAAATAGAAGTTTTTAAATGGATCTGAAGGTTGATGAGTTTATTAATTAATTTTTGGAAAGAAATTAATTAAACCTTGCTTATAAATACTATATAATTAATTTGCTATCCTTTGTGATTAGTGATTCTCAAGTTACACAAATTGTCATTATTTCCCTACTATTTCTCTTTTATACTTTAAAAAAATAAAAAAGAAAATTTGTTTCTATTTACTTTATTTTATTGTTCTTCTTGAATCCAATTCTTGTTTAAACAACATCAATTTCTCTTTAACCATTACACTAATAAAAAAATGAGATTAAAAAGTTAACAATTTAAAGCCTTGCTTCTTGTGTTCGACCCCTAAAACTTAATACCACATATACACTGAATATTGAAATTAGAGAAGATATAAATTGTTTTGTTGATACGTGATTACAACGACGACACGTTTTCACGTTGATACATGTGTGTATATATTTGTACAGTGGTAAATCAGTAGTAAGAAAAAAAAATTGCCCCTTCTGAATAAACGGTCAAGTTCCGCCACAAAGTGTGTAAATTAAAAAATACTAATAGACTAGCAAAGACATCATTCAAATTTATATGCAAACTCATGTCAAAACAAATAACTGATAAAAGAAAAAAATTGATAAAAGAAAAAAAAACAAATAAATGATAAATGATTGGCTCTAGAAAAAACATTATTCAAATTTAGATATATAATTAAAAGATAGATTTAATCAAGAAATAACAAGAATGGTACTCAATTCAAATATCATTATGAGACCTGATAAAACACGACATAATAGTAGCACGATTATTCAAAACGGATCCAATAAAAATATATATAATTTATTTTCTAATAATAGTATATACATAAAAGGTGAAAACAATATACACAAATGAGAAAACAGTATGTAAAAATAAAAAATTCACAAAAAATAAACGACAATATATAAAATGTCAAAACAGTATATAAAATGAGAAAACAATATATAAAAATGGAAAAACAGTATATCTACAGTGCCGGTGTGCTACAGTGCCGGCGTGTTTGCACATTTTCCTATCATTATTTCATCAAAACATATAGTGATTCAAAATAAATTAAACAAAACTCCAACATATAAAAGTACCCACATATGATCCGATTTTATTAAATCTCACACAACAATGCCAATATTCATAATAAAAGGATGGAAAATAAATTTTCCTTTTTTTCCTGTTTTCTTCTTTTATCTTGATCGGATCTGAGATGAGATAAGATTCTGTTGGAAAAGGAGCACCACTAGGAATATTTCCGATTAATTGGGCTGAAATTGAATTGGGTATATTATTAAAGGCCCAACTTTATTTTTTCTAATTGTGAGATTTTTTTAATAAGTAGTCTGTTTCTTTGATGGGCTTTAAATAATTTCGATATTGTTTTCCACCTAATATTGTACCGGTGAGTTTAAATTTAGTATGAATTTGTAGAGGATATGAATATGAATATGAATTGTGATGTAATTATAATAGTAGACATAAAAACTAGTCGGGCTCTCCCAGCTTTTGACACGCATACCTGCGGGAATATGATATTTCATTTATTTTTTAACGTTTCAATCCTTAACCACGGTTCAATCCCCCGTTGGAAGTAGCCAAATATAATTCGGATTTTTTGTCTTCTCGCATGGAATTCCAATAATACCCTCTATTAAAACCCGTCGCTTCTGAAAAGCAAGGCCAAAAAAGTCTTTTCACACACTTCACTTTTGACACGTGTACCCTGCGGGAATATGAGATTTCATTTAGTTTTTAACCTTTCAATTCTGAAAAACGTTCTAGCGCAGATGGCATGAGCTCTTTGCCTTGGAGCTGGACAACCAAGGTTCAATGCCCATTGGAAGCAACCGAATTTAATTCGGATTTTTTATGCCTTCTCACATGGAATTCCAATAATACCCTCCATTAAAACCCCGCTGCTTCTGAAAAGCAAGGCCAAAAAGTCATTTCACACACTTCATTCGTATTTCCCAAAATACCCCCCCTTAAACAACCCGGCCTCCTACTAAAAGCAAGGGTAGAAACGTCATTCTACACACTTTCGGTTCGGTCGAACCAGTAAAAACTAGTTAACCCGGCCAGTTTTTAGGGGAAAAATCGTGACCCGGATCATAAAAAAAGCCAGTTCATGCACCCTTCTAATTCCTATCTTTATTTAGGCCTATTTCCTTCCAGTTTCACCAATTTCTTTCCCTTCTATGCTTGACTCTCAACCTAAATTCATAAATTAAAATGAGAATCCTTTATTTCCACTTTTATTTTCTAATCTTATAATCTATACATCATTTGCTAATTTCATAAAAAAAAATCAAACATGAGTTTCAACTCACGACCAATTTATATTCATATACATAACAACAAAAATACACTAAGAATATTATTTTCTTAATGTCTTATCATATAACATGAATAATATTATCTATTTATGCTACATAAACTTTGCAACAATATTTTTGCACAACCTACAAATAAATTTGAAATGATAGTTAATAGATTTAAAAATTTATCCATTAGCTATATAAATTTAAATATTAATTCTTTTTCGTCCGAAGCGGAGTGAGGTAGGCGCTAGTATTTGTCTAAGACAGGTAAGGATAGGAATATGAGGTTGTTGAGCTGGTTACATGTCCCTACCATGTCTGGCTGGTACAAAATATTCATGATTGCTGCTAAATATGGCAAATTAATTTGGATTTTTGTTGAATTTTTGTTATAAATAATTCAATATTTTGACCCAGATGTTTTCATCTTTTGATCTATCATGTGCTTATGCTTGCTTTTCGAAATGTATGATTGCTTGTCTAGCATGAGAAAGAAAATAAAGTGTGTAGATAAAGTTAAAGTTTTCCATAAAATGTGGGGAAATGAGGGGGCAAGCTATAGTTTTCCATAAAATAATACTAATAGGCTCTAGAAAAGACATCATTCAAATTTATATGCAAACTCATATCAAAACAAATAATTGATAAAAGCAAAAAAAAAAAAAAAAAATGAAGTAAAAAACAAATGATTGATAGATAACTGGCTCTAGAAAAGGCATTATTCAAATTTAGATATTTAATTAAAAGATAAATTTAATAAAGAAATAACAAGAATGGTACTGC
Source organism: Juncus inflexus (assembly GCA_024447665.1). Classification (NCBI taxonomy): domain Eukaryota; kingdom Viridiplantae; phylum Streptophyta; class Magnoliopsida; order Poales; family Juncaceae; genus Juncus; species Juncus inflexus. The sequence continues at coordinate 7,142,780 of JAJHPC010000009.1, read as the reverse complement.
AATTCAAATATCATTATTTCATCAAAACATATAGTGATTCAAAGTAAATTAAAACAAAACTCCAACATATATAAGTACCCACATACAATCCGAATTTATTAAATCTCACACGACAATATTCATAATAAAAGGATAGAAAATTCATCACAACTCGACAATTTCTGCACTCGCGCTCGCACCTTTTACTATCGTCTCATTATCATTTTCAAGTTGGCTAAAGTTGCCTTTCTCTTTGATCAATTGTATGTGGTGATGCTTGCAATATAATTTCCCTTCATGCGCGATATAATTCGAAGGGCTTATGGTGCACCCGCCATGAGTGCACTTGAAGCAACTCTTGTGATACATCGTGTTATTAACCGTAACCTATATAAGAAAATGAATTATTAAATATTAATTAAATTATTTTAGTATAATATGTAATTAATGTAAATCACAACAATTATATAATACGGAGAACTTTACAAAATAATGCTATAATAAAAAAATAAAAAAAGGGGATTTCAATAGTTGTAATTTTGTTGAAGTAAATTTATTTTTAAGAAAATTTGAAGCCAATAAAGGCATTATTTTCTTTTGAACTTACCCTTTCAATTGGATAGACTGTTTTATTACAACCAACACATTTCTCCCTTGTACCACCAAATGCACTTGACACCTTAATCGCATTCTGTTCCAATAAATTATCACGATTATTAATTTATAAGTTGAAAGCACACAATGAAAATTGATCAAAATGAGCTTGAAATGATTATTTACTAGCAGAACCAAATTTACCTCATTTTCAATGTGTTTCTCTGGCTTGACAACCTTAGGAGTCCCTGCAGTAAATAATGAAAAGAAAATGCATTTGTCACAAAATTAATTTGAAATTTAACAAAATTGATTCCTATTGAAAGCTTTTTTTACCTTCAAAACTCTTATCCAAACTGCCAGTCCTCTTGAAAAGCTGGTCGAAGTGAGGCCTGCAGTACAACACTCCTTCAAACGAATTGAAATTCCCCAGCTGCAATCCACAAAAATTTGAAGTTGAAATAAAAATGATGATTTAATCAGAGATGATTAATCAATTAAAACCCGAGATTTGTACCTTGAGAGTGCCTTTGCAATGGTGGCACCTGAAACACGCCTTGTGATACACTCTGTTATCCGCGGTCAACTTGTCGACCAAGTAAACCGTCTTCTCGCATGCCTTGCATTTTGGATTATTCGATTGGAATGCCATCTCTCTCTCTCTCTCTCTATCTCTCTCACACACACACACTCTCTCTCAAGTAAACAAAGAAAAGATGGGAGTAGAAGAAGAGAAGATTTTCTAGAGAGGGAGAATATGACAGGCTAGAAAGATGCGAGAATAAATGGGAGACAGAGAGATAGTGTATAATCTAATGGAGTTGGTTGGAATGGAAGCAAATTGCTGAAAGATGAAGCGATTTCAAAAAGAGAAAGGTGGTTGGCCGACAGAGGAAGCAGATAATAATTCACCAGAGAGAGAGAATCATAGGGAGGACTCAACCTATACTCTGTTATTATAATTGAATTGTAAAAGATTGAGAAGTCTTGTTTGTTAAGGAAACGTTGGATTCCAAAGCTGGATTAACACAGACTTTCTGTTTATTGTTCAAGAGGAAGGAAAATTAAGGGTTGTTAATATATCAAAGAGAGACTGCATGTGGGCCCGGATCCAGACTTTATTTTTACTAGGAATAATATCATGTAAATTTTTCAGGTTTTAAATATGTTAGTGTACATTCTACATAAGTGTCTTACATTATATTTTTTGCACTTATGTTACATTTTTTTAATCTTCATATACTTTGTTGTTGCATATGGTTTTGGTGGAATAATTTAGACACTGAGAGCATGGTAGGAGGAATGGTGTCGGGTCGACGAGCTCCAATCCGAGATTAATATTCAATTTTCACTATTATATAAAATTAATTTTTTTTCATAAAATTTGGCTGATTTTTCATCCAATTCTGATACAATTACAAATCGCTAATCTTGAGAGACCGACTCTAATTCCTATTCCGATTTTCCGAACCTTGATTGAGAGTTTTTATGACTTTAAAAAATTAAACCGAATGCTCTGTATTGCAACTAATTCATGCAGACAGATAGGATTTGCTTGCATACTAGTATGTATACCACCATATACTTTTAGGATCCTTTCCATTTTTCTCAAGATGTACAGGGAAATAGAAAACAAAAATTTAGGCCCAATATATCACCCTCAAATTTAGGCCTAGTTAAGTACAAATTTTGTCTTTTCTATTTTTTTCATCAGTATCACTAAATATTTAATATATAACTTTGGTCTTATGAAATACCAACAGCAAAGAAAATAAAACATACAGTATGAACATTTGAACACACTGGAGGTAAATTACAAGCAGTAATTTACACACAAAGGGGAACAATTCAACTTTTTATGCGAAGCATTTATTTTGATTCTTACTTATGGGATAACAACTGGAGGTCTCCAGTCATAAAATATGGATTCACAAACCGGTTCAACGAGAGTGAAACCGTTGAATCACATCTTATATTGCAGCATAATTAAATTCACACTTGTAAAAATCGATTAGTTTGGAGGTAAGAAATGACTTGTTCAGCCATGGATTTAGGGCAAGGGCACAATCCATCTTTCAGTTGTATTGTTATCTGTAAATTACAATAAAAAAACCACAAAAAATAAAAATAAATGATAAATAAATAATAGATGAAAAATTATATATTAATGAAAATATCAACTCACCTCACAATTCAGAGGCGGTTCGTATGGATCGTCCACTCCAGTGAAACCTGAATATCATCACAAGTTAAATAATAATTAAACTTAAACTTAAAATTGAAATTAAATTATCTTATAAAAATTCCACGTGTTCAGAAATTAGAAGTGAATATATAACCTTTTATCTTTCCGGCACGAGCACGTTTATACAAGCCTTTCGGATCCCTTGCTTCACAAATTTCCAACGGAAAATCCATGAAAACCTGAAAGAAAAAAAAAAGACAATTGACCCAAAACAGAGTTATTATTATTTTCATTATGAACAAATTTTACAAGGGAATATGTACAATAAGATTATAACAAACAAACTAAATCGCACTTCAATAAATGAGGATTCAGGCAGTAAAGAGCGACATGCATCTCTCTCTCTTCTGTACGGAGATATTAAACTAGCTATGCATATAACTCCAGCGTCCGCAAATAAATTCGCCACCTCTCCTATACAATTTCAATTAAAAATTATATTAAATTCTGAAAACAAAACCCTACATTTACTAAGGATAAATGCACCGTTGGTCCTTGTACATTCGTTGGGGTTACAAGTTAGTCCCTATATTATACAAATAAATATTTTATTTCCTGAACTTTATAAAATAACACATGTTTAGTCCGTGACTTAACGAAATAGATTAATATTGTTATTGTTCTTTAAATGACCACTTTGCGCTTCTATTTTTATTTTAAAAAATTATTGGCTCTCCCTGGTAAAATATTCTTTTTTTATTTAAAAATGGTCATTTAGCTCTGTCCTCTAAATATTTTTTTAAAAATAATCATTTAAAAAAACATAAGAGCGAAATGGTCATTTTAATAAAATTATAAATGGAGTTAACTTCTTCTGTTAAGTCGGGGACACACCATGCACAAATTTAAAAAGTTCAGGGACTAAAAAAATATTAAATCTGTAGTACAATAGCTAAATTGCTACCCAATTGAAGTACAAAGACTAACGATAAATTTATTCCTTTTTTTAGTATTTAATGAAAATAGACTTACCGACACGGCGTATATTTTCAGCGCGATCTTCAGCGTTGAAACTGAGATCGCGGTTCAATCCGTGCCGTAGATTGTCGCCGTCAAGCACGTACGTTAAATGCCCTCTGTTATGCAACTCTCTGCTCAATGCACATGCCAGAGTGCTTTTCCCTAAATATTAAATATTGCACGATCATGCAATTATTGCTTAGTGCAAAGTTTCCAGACTTTAACAATGTTAAATTACTATGAATTTATTATTTTATTTAGGGTTTACTGCATGATTAGTAGTTATACTTTAGTTGGATTGCAATTTGGTTCTTGTACTATTGATTTAAACCTTTCGGTTCCTGTGTTTTATATAATTATGCACGGTTAGTACCCTGATTCAAGGACTAATCATGCACATTTTCATTAAATACAGAGACCAAAAAGTTCAAATAAAAAATATATAATAGGACTAAGTTGCAACCCAATTAAAATACAGGGACTAACAATGCATTTATTATTTTGCTATTTAAGAACGAACCAGACCCACTGAGGCCAGTAATCCAAATGACGCATCCTTTTTGTTGTAATAATTTTTGTCTTTCGAGTTTTCCGATGGGGCATTCGTGCCATCTTATGTTTGTAGCCTTTCCAACACTTGTTGTCAATCCATTATTGCTCCCTGATATAATTAATTAATCAAAATATTAATGGAGTGATAAAAGGAAAAAAAAATTGATACACAAGTTCTAAGTAAATTAATATTTTATTCAACTTTATGATGTGTTAAGATCTTTAGTGCAATTTTGTGATAATTTTTAGATTATCCTAATGTTAGCACTAAGGATGTATGACAATGCTTAGAGAGTAATGCTCTCTCCCTAAATTTGTGTATGTGTTATCTGTAAAAAAGGTCTAAAAAGTACAAAATAAATAATTGAAGAATATTATTCTGGTAAAAAAAAATTATTTTTTCTATTGAATAAAGAAAAGTTGCATAGTATATTAAGTTGAACTAGTTAATGAGTAACTATAAATTCTTTTCACTTCATAAGAACTAAAATAAATAAGTGTTTTTTAAATAGGGACCTGATAGAGCATGACGGCACTATAGCACGACGGATCACGTCAGTATATATATAATTTATTTTGTAATAACAATATATACACAACAGTATATATAATTTAGTTTCTAATAACAGTATATACATAAAAAGTGAAAACAATTTATAAAATGAGAAAAAAAATATATAAAATGGGAAAAAAATAAAAAAATACACAAAGAATAAACAACAGTATATAAAATGGCAAAATAATATATAAAAATGTAAAACAGTATATAAAATTACAAAAAAAAGTATATCTACAGTGACATCGTGATCCGTCGTGCTACAGTACTATCGTGATATCACATTTCCTTTTAAATATTCACAAAAATATGGGAGCTTTTGAAAATTTTCCATTTAAATAATTGTTTGATTAGTTCCAACGTCCAAATCATTTTTTGCCCTTGGTGATTTTCTTTCCTAAAACATGAAATGTTTATTTCTGTATAAAATAGTACTAAGTACAAGTATTTTATCAATTCATTGTAATTTGTCCCACCATTAAATTAAGTTAGCAATCCACTTTGGAATCTGCTCTCTGACTTGCCACCAACTTACAAAACATCTGTGAATCTTTTCTATAAGATATCTACAAGCAAAATGTCAGATGCCCAACTAATTGAACCCCACAAAGTACTATCAACTTACTGCCATTTTGTAGCAAAAAGATTTTTCACATGGACGGAGTTTTATAGGAACTAGAGGGAGTCATGAGTCTCTAAGGTTTTGACAAAACAGTATATATCAGTAGTATTTCGGTAAATTTTTGTTGAAATATGTATATTTTTATGTATTTGGTTCCCCCAAAAAAATTGTATAATATTTATTAGTATGGAGAATTTTTTTTTGACCCTCCTAATAAATAGAGACAAGTTCCGCCATTAGTTTATACATATGTTTATACATATTTTATACCTTTGAAACATATAAGAATATGGAATGTAATTGAAAATTATATAAAAAACTAATAATTGTTCATTTTCAAAGTAGTTCAACATCAAATTAAGGACCATTATAAGCATTCTTCCTCATTCTTAAAAGATAACAAGGATATGAACTTTTAATTTGCAAGCGACAATTGTCATTTTCTATGATTTTCTATGGCAAGTTTAGTACTGAAAAGTATATAAGGGATCAAGTATAAATATAGATAATACTCATTACATAATTAGCTACCTTTTTTTTTTTTTTTTTTTGTAGCATTACTATCATTCCGAACAGTACCCTTAAAGCTTAAAATTATTAAAAATATGCCGTCATATACTGTACAGTGACATTGTCATTATTTTCCATAACATTGAGGATTTTTATTTTGTCTCTTATTATAAGTGATTTGTTATGTACACTCAAATTGTACCCAACTGTATAAGAAATTTGTTAAATTGACCCAAGTTATGTATCACAAAAGTTGATTCATTAATTTTTCTTATTGAAAATAATTTCATATTATCCCTTCAAAAAAATTAATATCATAACATACTCCTACAAGCTCGATTTCAAGTACATAAAAATCAAAATATAATGCCATTGATATCATTATCTTTTTTTCATTTATATTAATCAAAGAGATAATTTTATATTTATTTTCATGTAAAGTTTGAGAATATCATGAAATTTATATAATTTGGAATATATAATTTTTTAGCACTATTTTAGTGACAGTAGACAAGTTACCATATACAATCTATACTAATTTAATTTTTTATACATGTCTCATTTTTTTCATATTTGAATAATATGTAATAATTTTCACATATTCTACGAAATAGAGGAAAAAATAGTGTTTGAACACAAAATTATAGTGCATGCCGAAGCGGAGTGAGGTTCCCCTCATTTAGTACAAGTAGGTTTCTTTCAACCCCATTTTGTACACATAGGGCCCAAATTTTTATTATTCGTTATTACAAAGAAATAGGCTTTCTATCTCCAGTTGATATGTGTCATGTTTGGACCCTCTGATCTTTTGTGGCATAAATAAAGGAGTGAAATATGTATCGAATTATGCGAAATAAAATAAATATTGTCATACTTGGACCCTCTGATCTTTTGTTGCATAAACAATGAAGTGGAATATGTAGCGAATTATGCGAAATAAAATAAATATTGTCATACTTGGACCGTCTGATCTTTTGTTGCATAAACCAAGGAGTGGAATATGTAGCGAGTTATGTGAAGTAAAATGATTAAAATATGTAGTGAATTATATAAAGTAGTTAACTAAATATAATTTTTGACTCACTACAAATCAATAAATAATTTATGTAATATTAAGAATGATAAGCACTTCCAACTTGCTACATATTTTTAAGTATAAATGTTATAGAAAAATTTGGCAATTAAAATTATTATGGTTTTTTGTTTATTTAATTAATTGTCTATTAGTATTTATGTAATATATTATTTTTTATTTTTCTTCTATAATAATTTCAACTAACCTTTATCTTTAAAAAATCCAACTAACTTTTACAAATTGATATTTCATAAATATATAAAATAACATTTAACAAATATAATAACATTATATTTAAACACAAAATTATATAGCATTCCAAAGTAGAGCTGAGAGTCTCCCTAATTCCAATCACAATCAAGTTATTATCATTTTTCCATTTCAAAATCACAATGTGGACACATGCCCAATAAAACTTCAAATTAATATGTAAAAAATCATGCTAATCATATGCTACATTCCATACTTTGAAATTCAAACCCATCAAAATCTCTCAGCAGTCAATTCAAGTGTTCAATTTTCTAACGAATGGTCTCCACTCTCCAGTTTTTCATTGAATTGGAGAAGAGAGATAACATCAATTGTCTTAACCTGGTCTCAATTTTTATATTGACTTTTCAGAATACTCTTGTTTTAATTCAAATTCAAGTGAGTTAATCCAGTCTTTCTGGTAAAATAGTATCAAACTAGAGTTTTGGTAGAACAAGGTCTAAACGGTCAACCACATATCATTTATCTTACTGAACGTGACAAGAATATTTGTGACATTGTATATCTCTTTCAGTCTCGCAATTAAGATTCTACATCTCTTTTAGTCACCCAATGAAGATTCAAGATATTCAATTCATTTCATCCTCTCAATTCTAACAGGACTGGAGATTTTCATTGATAACTTTTCCTTCTGCACTATCTTTGTCATATATAATGAGTTTGTATTTTTTTTATCAACTCATTTTCCACGTTATATAATGAAGCAAGTTAATATTTTTCCTATAATTCTACAAAATTATTTCTACCCTAATATTTTTTGTATCTTCTACCCTTTAATATTAATTATATACATTTCCCTATGTACTCCTACCTACACACTTTTGGTGTTACTTATATGTTACTACTTTTATATAAATAACACATCTTTTTAATTGTTCTACTTTTTATAATGTTTAGTATCATTTATATACTGCATTATCCTTTATCAATAAATATCCAATATAGTGTTTATTACACAAATATATAGAGTTTTTACAAAAAATATATTGTTTATAAGTATAAATCTATTTACTTTTTCATTATACATGCGTTACTAAATGCCAAGTCAAAACATATAACACATACTCAATGCACCGAATTGCTTGCAACTGATAAAAGAGCAGAACACATTATTTCACTAAAAATCAAAACATAGAAGAACATGTTTTTTTTTTTCGAACTGGACTTATCGTAACTTAAAAAAAATGGAGGTGATTTAAACCATACATCAAATCTCACTCCAAATAACAGGAAAAAAAACAAACGAAGCCACCACCGTGAATCAAACAAACAAAATTCATCAAAAGAATTGCAAAATCAAAATAAAATAAATTAAAGATTCATACCAGGTTCCATTGATCCAGCGCGAATGGGAGTTGCTAGCCGTGATCCGACGGTCCTAATCGCTCCAATTTGAGACGTCCGTCGAATTGAGAGATTGAAGGAAAGAGAGGGAGGCGTGAGAGTATACATTCGCTATCCCTCTCAGAAAATCACAGCAAGACAACGGAAAGAGGGAATCAGAACTAGAGAGAATCTGAGAAATGTGTGGATTTATAGTTCTTACAGATCGAAAGACTCATGGAGAATTCAAATTATTTCTGTTCGTTTCGCTTCAATTGAAGGGAGAAAGAGAGAGATGAAACGGTTCATGAAATGAAACAGGTTGGTACGCGGTGCCAAATTATTAAATTGATGGATAATTAGGGAGGAATTTCAGGTATATCCTGCAAAAGCTTAAAATATAAAATCCTTCTAAAATACTAAATATCAAATTTATCCCTATAAACATCAGTTCGTATCAAATTTAAATTATACTAGCAAATCCTTCGCGCGATTAGCGAAATTTCTATATTACTTAAAAAGTAATTTAAATATAATTTAGATAATAACAATATTTGTATTAAAATATAATAGAAATTAGTATTATTGTACAACGTAATATAAATTTAGTCAAAAATAAATGGGAAATATGCAAACACGACGGCACTGTAGAATCTACTGTTTTTCCATTTTATATATTGTTTTTCTCATTTTATATACTATTTTTCATTTTTTATACTGTTTTTCTCATTTTATATATTATTTTTCCATTTAATATACTTGTTGTTTATTCTTTGTGTATTTTTTATTTTTTTACTTTTATATACTTGTTTTTCCCATTTTATATATTGTTTTCACTTTTTAAGTATATAGTGTTATTAGAAAATAAATTATATATACTGTTATTAGAAAATAAATTATATACTGTTATGTATATATTGTTATTAAAAAATAAATTATATATACTATTATTAGATCCGTCGTGAACAGTCGTGCTACAGTACCGTCGTGCTCTATCAGGTTCCAAAATAAATACTACATATATTTCAAAAAATTATAGTATATACAACAACAATTCAAAATATTAACGATGTGGAAAACTTCGGATACAAATACAGTAAGATATTTATACGGATACGAATACAATTTGGATATTGTCGGATACGAACACATTTTGGATATTGTCAGATACGAATATAAATACTGATTAATTTTGGATACTTAAACATATATGCATCCGTATTATTTTTTTAAACACTTAACTATTTGTGATGACAAAGTTAATAAATTATAATAACTTTTAAGAAAAATTTAAAAGAATTAACAACAAATATTTATATGAATAACAATGTTTTAAATAACAATATAGCAGTCCGTAGCGTATTGGATTTTTTTTAGTGGATTGCGTTAGCGGACACTATAGCGGTGCTATGACTTTATAGCGGACGTGTTGAAACATATTAACAAAAAAAGGAAAATTCTTCAAAAACCCCCTAACTTTTCTGGAATTTATTAAAAAACCCTTCACTTTTCAATTTTCTCCAAAAATCCCCTATAAAGTGATTTGAATTATTTTTTTAGCCCCCTCCCTATACAGTTAAATGTAACTTTTCCATCCACCCAATTTTTGAATAGACCAAAATGTCCCTCAATTTTTTATTTTTCATATTTTATTTTATTCAATAAAAATAATAAATAAACTGAGTATAATATTCCACGATATTATTTTTAACGATATTTTACGGTAAAATTTTATGATGTATTATTTTTTTAATTATATTATATTACAAAAAAAATTATTTTTATTTTTTTATTATTTACAAATTATAGTTTTGACTATATTTTTGGTGATAATATTTTATGGTATTATCTTATGATATATTCTTTTTCTTTTATGATATTATATTACAAAAAAATATTTTTTATTATTCCATAATTAAATTATAATTTTATTTTATGTAAAATATTTATTATAATTTTGTATATTAGTTCACAATTATTTATATTTGATGTGAAAAAAATATTTTTCATTTTTAATTGAATAAAATAAAATATAAAAATAAATATATGAAGGGTATTTTGGTCTTTTAAAAATTGTATTGGATGGAAATGTTAGAATTAACCTAATAGGGGGTAAAAAAATAATTCAAGCCACTTTATAGGGGTTTTTTTTGAAGAATTTGAAAATATAGGGGATTTTTGATAAATTCCAAAAAAGTTAGGGGGTTTTTGAAAAATTTCCCAACAAAATGATATGATCATCATAAGATTTTCAATATAAAAAACATAAAAAATCAAAACACCATAAATACATGAGCTAACTATTTGAAAGCTATTTAACTGCTATAGCGGACGCTATAGCCTCTATTTGAACGCTATAGCCGTCATAGCGCCCAAAACACTATTTCCCCTATTTTTTCAATGCGTGTGGCGTTTTATGCCTAAATCCACCACAACACGCTATGGTGTCGCTATTTAAAATGTTGATGGATATAATAATATCTGTATTCGAATATTATTAAAAAAAACAAAATATTCATACATGTATCCGATATGGGAGCCAAATCAATAACCAAAATCGCATCCGTTTCTGAATAAAACGATTATTTGGATGCAAGTTTTTTGCGTATATGGATTTTTTTTAACAAAATCATGACCTTTAAATGACACATGGCTAAATCTTAACACTTAGATGATTCAATCTAATGGTCAATATTAATCTTTGAATGACATGTGGCTCAATCTCAATCTCAATCTTAATCTTTGAATGATATGGCTAAATCTTTGAATGATATGTGTTTAATATCCAATCTAATGGTCATTAAAAAACAAAGATAAGACATGTGGCTTAATCTTAATTTTTGAATGAGTTGATCTAAATGTCACAATTAAAGAGCTCAGAGATTTTAGCAACTAACAATAATTTGATTAGATGAAAAGTTAACACTCTGGAGTCTGGATAGATTTGGTATAAAATTAGTTTTAAATGGAAAAAATTGATATAAATTTATATTCATAACTCATAAGGATAAATTTGATGGGATAAATTTGATATTTTACGCTTTTGTAGGATATACTTGAAGTTTCCCCTAATTATTATGTTAAAAACACGTGTACATATATTTAATTCGCAATGATTACTCAAGAATGAGACTAAGATTGACCCAGCACATATTTACACAAAATATCCATATTGTGGCCCAAATATTATAATTAACTAAATAGTAAGAGAAAAGTCCAAATTTTGTCTCTCAACTATTCAATAAGTCTCCTTTTAGTTCCTTAACTTTTTGTTGGTCAAATTTTTAGTCCCTCAACTATTTAATAAGTTTATTTTTGGTCCCTCAACTTGACACGTAAGCAATGACATGATATATATTCTTGACACATAAGTAATAACATATTTTTTAAATACGCATGCACCACAAATATGTACAATAAAATAATATTTTAAGAAAAGAGGGAAATCAAGAAAATTTTATTTTTTCAAATATTTGCCATGTCACAATTGTCATATTGGAATATGTCAAGAATATATGCCACGTATTACTTATGTGTCAAATCTAACTGATACGTAAGCATTTAACAGATGTAATAACTAAAAATAGACTTATTGAATAGTTGAAGGATTAAAATTGAACTAATAAAAAGTTGAGGAACAACAAATTAGTTATTTAAATAGTTGAGGGGGCAAAATTGGCCTTATTTGAATAGTAATATAATAATTTCTTCCTTATTAATTCCTTACTTTCTTTAATAAATTAACTTTTAAAATTTAGATTTAACCCAGCCCATATTTACACAAAAGGTCCATATTTTGGCCCAAATATTCTAAATAACTAAACAGTAATATAAATATATAATAATCTCTTCCTTTATATTTACTTCTTACATTTTTGATAAAATGATTTTTCAGAAGTTTTGCTGTGTACATTTTTAATGGCTACTTGTTCTTTATCCCCTCTCTTCTCCGTCCGCCCGCTCCGCCGTGTGCAAGTCACCTGCGGCCCGCGCGGCAACCGGCCAGCGATCCAGCGCGGCCGCATTCTGAGCACGGAATCAATCCTGGCCATCCAAGCGCTCAAGCGGGTCACTCCCGACCGTCCATTTCCCACGCAGACCTTCGCCCGCCTCTTAAAGCCCGACCTGGTTTCAATTATCGGAGAATTAAACCGACAGAATTTGCCCGATTTGGCCCTCTCTGTTTTTGAGTTTTTACGGACGGATCCGAGCTACAGAACGGATTTAGCGCTGTATAGTTCGACGATTTCGGCTTTTGCGGAGGAGGGCGGGTGCGAGAATTGGGAGCTGAAGGTCGATCAGTTGGCGTTGGATTTGTTGGAGGAGAAGAAGAAGAACGGAGGGTTTGGGACGGAAGAGAGGATGAAGGTGACGAGGGTTTTGAAGGCTCTTATAAAGGCCAAGAGGGGAGAGAGCGTGAAGCGGGTTTATGCGGAGATAAAACGGAGCGAGTTTGTGGGAGACGAGTATTTTTATAGGGTTTTGGCGAGGGGTTTGAAGAGGCTTGGAGAGGACGATGCGGCACAAGAGGTGGAGACGGATTTCAAAGCTTGGTGGTATGAAGGGAGTGCGCAGAAGGTGCTCGATGAAATGCCTCAGAATAAAGATGAGTTGAGTGTGTAGAATTTTGTGAGTGTTTGTTTTATTATAAGTGTAAAAGATGTTTTGTTTGTGTAGATTTACAATTTTGTATCAATTATATACTACAACAATCGTTATTTCAAGTATTTACACGACGTTCATTGGATAGTTTGATATATGAAGAATAGTCAAGAAATGAATAATAAAATTAATAATGAAATAAATAATGTAGTAGCATCTCTAATTTTTGCTTAGACCAATTTAATATTTTGTTACATATTGAATAATGAATCCTGTGCTTGTGGAAAATTCATATCAAATCCGGTATTTATTCCATTCAATGCAAGAGGAGCGTACATCCACATTTCATCCGAGCTCAATAACTGCATGTAGAATTAACAAAACAATTGCTCAAAAAATAAAACTCTGTATAAAATTGAAAAAGTCAAAATGCTTCAGACCTTGATCTGAAGCTGGAGGAACTTGATATATTGAAATGCTTCTGAAAGCATCGTGCTAAGATCAACCTGTAAAATAGCATTCATTAAATACTCACAAATATTCAAATTATGGAAATTTAAAGCAATTTTGGGTTTTACTTGAAACTTACTTTGGTTCCATTAGGGATCAATTGCTGAAGTTTTCTTAGTCTCTGGTTGATCTTCTCTCTTCTTTTCTGTGTATTGCAAAAAAAACTTAGTTTTGGTTGTATAATTTTAGGCATGAAAATTATACATTTATTACAAATTTGTAATTTTGCGGATATACCCTTGCATAAAGGCTCTGATTGCCATTCTTTCCTTGTGAATTTGAAGCTCTAGGTTTATCAATTGATTCATTTTCTGACACGCTGGAGCTTGAGATCTCTTCTTCACTTCCTTTACACACATTCTAACAATATATATATATATATATATATATATATATATATATATATATATATATATATATATTTAAAACTATCAAAAATAAAAATACATCATCATTCATATTAACTAACCTAAAATTTGAAAAGCTTACTGTTGTATTGCATGCCCGGGCCTTCTTTTTGGGTATATTTGTATATGAATCCAGCTTATCATCATCTTTTATTTCACAATTTCGCTCGAGTCTAGCTCTCTCTTGATTGTTTAGTTCATAATTTAAACCAATGCTAGTATCTTTTTGAAGCCAAGAGCTAAAATCAGAGTTCAAATCTTGGAAATAATGTTCACCAAGTAATTGCATCATAATTTCTGATTCCTCCAATGACGCATGGGCCCCACTTTCCATTTTTTGAGAAAAGAAAAGAGAATATATATGATGTTGGTTATAAATTGGTTTGATGGAGATTGAATTGTGTTAAGCGGTATTTATAACGAACATCTCCTTAGAATTTGGTTATATTTTGACTTCTTGTGCAACTAGAAGGATTTTGTGATTTTTAATAAAAATGTTTATAAAATCCTTTTGGGGGGCCATACAGCTAAACTCGAAAGATTTTGTAAAATGTATGTATATACATTTTGTATATTAATTTTTTCGATCTGGCGATTATTCCTGTGATTTGTCGAAACTTTATAAATATTGAAGGATATAGTTACTCTAATATTGTCCGTTAGGCTTAAATAAGGGTCACAATTATGAAAGTCACGCTAGATTGTGTCTGTTGAGAAAACTAATAGGACAAAATGGAAGAAAATGAAATGAAAAAAAAAAACTCATTAAGAGTTGAAATTGATAATGGCAAGCTTAAAGAGGGTCTTTTTTCTGTTTTACTTTAAGAATGAAATAAAGCTAATTAATTCATAGTATAATCCACATAATTTTGTAGCAAAAAGTTTCGAAGTTCAGCAGTTTCAGGCTTCAGCTTCTTTTTTCTTTCATTTTCTTTTATTTTTTGAAAGAAGACCCAATGGTCCAGTTTTAATTATGAAACTCAATATCTTATTAAAAAAAGTTATTACCAAATTATTTTTTGCTAAAATTTGAAGGTGGGTCAGCATCATTTTTTCGGTCACATACGATCATGATAATTTTTTTAATGTTTTATTTCAAGGTGGATCAGCATCAAATTTGATTTGAGCAAGACTCGGCATATATACTTCACTATTAACAGAAGAAAAAACCTCAAATATTTTACATACCAACGTCAGCTGGATATTTCCTTAAAAATACTTTCATCAAATATTATTTTTGTGCTAGCTATCATACATATAGATTATGTTGCAATGACATTACAATAGCTATTTTATTTTTATACCTTAGTCAATACATAACCAATCCGGAGTCCCAGCACTCATTGGCATCTAGAATTTTGTATTAATTCTTCGGGATACAATATATCATTTTTCTAGAGAAAATATAATTTTGGTATATGCCTATATTTATTCCTAATACAACTATATATATCGACAAATTAACCCCACTCCATTTTTCACCCATTTTTGAGTATTCTTATTGTGTTACATGCTGTCAGATGATAAAATGTGAACAAATCTTAACTAATGATTGATTATTGATTTTTTATAACTATTATTTGTTTATGAATTTGCGGAACAAAGAATATTCGACTATTCCATTTTATTTCAAGTGTGTTTGGCCAGAAGTGGAACTATGTGGTGTCTTACAGGGCCATGGTCCCTCCTATGCGAGCAAATTTTCTACATGACCCCTATATTATACCCATATTATTCCATATAATCTTTCATTTGGCCCCTCCTATGCTATCAAAATTCCAATACTCTAGTTCCGCCCCTGTGTTTGGCAAAATAGATTAGTGAAATAATAAATTAGAGATAAATTAATATTTTTTTACTGAGAAAAGAAAGAAAAATTAAAATTTTGGGGTTTTCCACTAATTCACTATTCCTTCTCTAAAATGAAATAATTTTTCCATTCTTTAATAGTATTCGAAGTTTTCAATTCATGTTCGGTTAAATAATAAAATTTTTATTCTCCTTTATTCCACTATTTCACTATATTCCGGCACTCATACAAATATTTGTGATTCCTAAATATTGCATTTTTCTAGCTAAAATTTTGACATATAAATTTGAATGAATTATCTTTTATTTTTAATTTTATATTTGTATGATTCCAATTAAAGTTGTTCTCTCTTTTATGCATGTGAAAATGAAAAACGGGGTAAAAAAATAAACGATGTCTATAATATATTTATTAATTAGACTTATATAGTTAAATTTTTAATATATAATGTAATAAGTTATTTTATTTTAATTAACAATTAATTAAAAAAATGGAACCATAATTAGTTATTCCTATCTCATTTTAAAATGCACCCGAACTTGGCATGCAGGCACTTTGGATTTTGTGTGGTATTTTATTCTTCTTTAAATATCTAGCTGTTGCAGTTCCAATTGTGTTATCAATCCTATATATTTTTGTTAAGATTTATTTATTATTCATCTCGTAAAAAACACAAGGAAAAAGTTAACAAAATATTTGCAAATGAGCTCTCTCAGTCTTAGATTGGCTTATAAGAAACACAGTAATAACATTTTGTAAGTAAAAAAATATTAAAAAGCTCAGTGATAACAAAGAAATTTTTTTGTTTAAAAAATATCGGGTCATATGATATTATCATACAGTCTTCCAAATAATTATGTCTAAGCTTAGACAGTAATCATTGCATGTTCAAATTTTTTTTTGAAGGAACCGTTGAGAAATGCAACCGTTCAAATTTTATTAAAGAAAGATTAATACAACATTTTCTAAGCAGCCTTCATGTTACATTTTCATTGCCTGGCTACTTTAGATTACATTTGCTAGACATATCTGACTGTTACGTAGCCACGTTTGCGCCTCTTCTACTGCCTTACGGGCGATGATAAAAAGCGTCGCTTTCGTATTGCTGAAAATATGATTGTTTCGCTCTTTCCAAGTATTCCAAGCTAAGGACATCCATATAGCCTCCCATTCCCTTCTGTGTTGCTTACCTAACCGCTTTCTTGTACTAAGCCATGTCTTTAGAAAGTCACCTTGTAAGTCATGGCCAATAGGCAGGCTGTGAAACCTTTTTGCCAACCTCTTAGCAGCTATACCAATTAAATGTACATTCACCGAGAAGATGATCTCGTGTTTCGAGCGTTGAACCACAGAAGGTGCAAACATTCTATCTTAGAATTGTATTGTAGAAAATTTTAGCCGTCCTTTCGAGTTCTTTAGGCATGTACTTACGAGGAGATATGCACCATGAATAATTAATTCTTTGACTCCGCAAATAAATTATTTTTTTTTAAATTGACACAAAAAAAAAGTTCAATTTTTAAAAATATGAACAATATAATTCCGTCAAGAAGTAAAGAATCTCGTCAACTTTAACAAAGATCCAAATTCAAGTTAAACGAACATATTTAGTTTAATATTTATTAAGTCTAATAATTTATTGATTGTGGTTTATCTCAAAAAAATATATGAAAAATATCGTATTTCAGTTTTTTGGTGCTCAAGTTTCCCTTGTCTATTATATCTAGAGAGGTACAAAGACACACAAATACACGCAAAGAAATCCCAATAATCACCGCCTCAAATCCCTAAATCCAAAGCCCTTCTCACCCATGGGCCATGTATGAGTCACATATTTTACCGATCGTGCCAAATTTAGCCAGCTCTGCAAATGAGCTTGTTATTTAGAAGCAAATCAGATTTTTTGTAATTTTAGCATTAGGGGTGATGTGGCCGTCTCTAAGAGAATAGTACTTCAGAATGTAGCTTTGAAAAGCCAATTTTGTTGTATATTCACAAGTCATTAAATTCAAAAGATTAAGAATTATCAGCTCAAATCATTACATTCTTCTTTCTTTTTGTCTAGCTAAGTGTAATGACGAATAAGGATCAGGCTTCTCTACGCTGACTCTCGTGAGGTATTCATTTATATATATATTTAGATCAATATATCTATAACTATACTAACTAATTATCAACTCCTTCAAAAATATCCGAGCCCTACATAATTTATGTATCTCGATGATAAACAATTAGTGGAATTAGTAATTAAAATCCATTTTTCTATTTTTTTTGCAGAATCGGGACAAGATAGGCACGAGTGAACAGTTCATTCTACTATATCTTGTGCACATGATCCTGTTTGGAATTCCTGCAACTGAAGGACAGTCTTACAGCGAGACGGGAGAATCTTCCGTCAGGACAGTAGAATCTCCCGTCCAGAATGTGGGATTATTCTAGGAGGTATTTCATTTTTCATTGGACTTACCGGGTCTAATCACGCTATTATCAGAAATGCTTCGGTGCGAATTTATAAAATATATTATGCGTTGAAAATGTTTTGCTTGATGAATGTGCAACTCGTTTTTTTGGTAATTATGTACCTTAAGAGAGATAAAACTCTCGAAAGGAAACTATCCATTGGGGTTGTTGCGTTAATGTACGTATCATGGGGGTCCTACAAAATATATAAACGTGTATATGACAAGGTAAACTATAATTAGTTATGTTTATCAATGTTATAATGATTTTTGAAAATAAAAGGTTACAAAGCTGTTCACAAAAATTATGCAGGAACTCTCCTCTGACTTGCAAACAGAGACTAATGACAAACCATTTGATAAATTATAAGGTAAAAATTGAAGTAATGTTATGTATATTATTATTATTATTATTATTATTATTATGAAAATTTCATTATTTTTTGTCTTGTGATATTCTAGTCAACTATGATTCTCAAATGTGCATCAATAAGAACTGGAGCATGGAGTTCTTATAGTGGAATCAAAACTGATATTCAGCGTCTTTATGCCTTTATTTTGCTAATGTAAAACTGGAATTATAATTTCACGTATGAAGGGGTATAGAAACATGCTTAATTGTAAATTCTTATTATGTAATTTGTCTTATTTCCATAATTATCTATTCTGCAAGTAAATTCATTTTTTTCCCTTTGCATTCTGCTAGTAAATAATGTGAGTTGTAAAGCTTACCCAAGCTTGCTAGGTTAAGCAGTAGACATTCTTCCTTAAACTTTGGAAGAGGTATTAAGTTCGAATCTTAATACAAACCTATTTAGCAAAGTTTCTATTTAAGAAATCTCTCAACCCACTAATAATGGATTTGAGTCTAAAAAATATTGTGAGTTGTAAAGTAACTAAAAGACAATGTAATGATAGAGATGTACATACTTAGCTCTTGTACTTTTTTTAGGCAAATCCTGAGGACTTAGCTCTTGTACTTAATAATTATTGAATGTGGGGTATGCAAAGATTCAACTTCTTTCATATACAAATAAACTAAATGATCAAATGAAGGTTGATAATTGGAATCTATATTTATTTATTGCCAAGGAGCAAGGTATTGTTGTGTTCCAATCCCAAGTGTAGTTAGAACTTACCATCTTGATTTTTTGAATTTTTGAAAAAGGTCTAACTTTCCTGGGCCAGTGAGAAGCCATATAAGAATCAATTGGAGTATAAATATGATCATGTGATTTCCCTATCTTAGAATTGTTGTAGAAAATTTTATTACGTTTTCCACTTTTTGGTTAATGACATTTGCTTAGGCAAATGCATAGTCATGAATAATCCCTATTCGTAACTACTATCAAACCAGAAAGTACTTAGAAAAACAGCTTCTAATCATCCAACCATCCACATAATGAGTGCTTTTTTTAACACGTCTCTACAACAAAAAAGAACGAAAATTATTTTTTAAGAAAATTTGAAAAATATCATATTAACCTGATTCAAGAGGAGATATTTGGGTTACACAAATAATTCTTGTTGCGGGTCATTCAGATTACAATCAATAAAGGTCCTAAAATAATTTCGTTACGACTTCTGAGTTATTTGGGCTTCCAATTTAATTGAATTTTTTTTTATCAAAGTTGGATTCGATCAGTAATAACATATTTCACAGATTTAACTAATCGGACCAAATTCGGTCAGCTCTGCAAATCAACTGTTGTCAAACCGAGTTTAGAATCAAATAAAAAGTTTCTATTTTTAGCATGTAGGCAGGTGCTCCATCTCTAACTAATTAAGATGTTGCAGTTTTTAGGAAACAATTTTGCTGCATATTCACAAATTACTCAATTAAAAAAATTAAGATTCATCTGCCCACGAGCTATAAAAGCAAAAAAATAAAAAATAAAAAAATAAGATTCATCAGCTCAATCCATTACAATTTTTCTTTCTTTTTGTCGAGCAAAGCGTGATGGCATTTGAGAATGAGGCTAATGATCCTTCCTCTTTTAAGGTATTCATTCAAAAAATTTGTTTTGTTACATTTAGATCAAGAACTATGTAAATACTAAATAATTAAGTAACTCTTTTATTAATTCTTCTGAAAACATTTGTGCCTTACATAAATTGATGTATCTTTGGAATCAAATGGTCGATTTTTTTTTTTGCAAAGAAGTTTGGAGAGGGCTTCCTCTTCCCAATGGCGATATTTTATATATATTTTTTCTATAGTATTAACAAGAGCTCCCTAAAAATATACAATTCTATAAGAAAAAAAGTGTGGTAAAAAGGAAGTCATATCTATGAAATAAAAATCATGAAAAAAATGGTGAAAAGTTAGTGGAATATTTAGCGACAAACCGATTTTAGTTCAACTCTATTTTCCTATTCTTTTGCAGAGTCGGGACGATCTAGACATTCCTCAACAGTGCAGCCTAGTATCTCTTGCGCACATTATTATATTTGTACTTCTTGCAACTGAAAAACAAAATTCTTCCACAGAAGGATCTTCTATCAAGCGGGTGGGAATTTTTCTAGGACTTATCTCATTTTTTGTTGGACTTATCGCGTATCTTCACTCAATTATTCACCACAAGTCTGCTTCAGTGCAAGTTTATAAAATATATTATGCAATTAAATGGTTATGCCTTGTGAATCTATATCTCGTTTTTTCGGATGTTGCGTACCTCAGGAACCCTGCAACTCTACATAAGAAAATTTGCAATGGAGTTGTTGCGTTAATCTACGCATCATGGGGGGTCTATAAGATATATAAACGTATAGTTGAGAAGGTAAACTATAATTAGTTCATGTTTATCAATTTTTAGAGATTTTTAAAAATAAAAATTAGAAAGATCCACCTCAAGCACCCATTCAAAAAAAATTTAGAAAGATCAATTTTTCATGCAGGAACCTTCCTCTAACTTGCAAACGGAGGCTAATAACATACCTGAAGAACCTTCTTCTAGTAAGGTATTCATAATTTTTGTTTTATTATATTTAGATCAATAAATCTGTATCTAATAAATGATTCATTAACTCTTTCACTGACTCTCTTGAAAATATTTGAGCCCTATATAATTTGTGTATTTCTGTGGCTCAAACTATGAAAAATTAGTGGATTTTTAGCGACTTAATATCCATTTATTTCACTCTATTTTCCTAATTCTTTTTTCAGAATCGGGACAATATAGACACTTCTGTGCAGTTCTTTCTACTAAATCTTGCGCACACTTGTCTTTTAATGCTTCTTGTAACTGGAGAACAACATTCTTCCATGGTTGAATCTAACATCCAAATGATGGGAATCTCTCTAGGATGTATTTCAATTTTCGTTGGGTTTACTTCGAATTTTCACTTAATTTGTCACTACAATGTTGCTTCAGTGCAACATTATAAAAAATATTATGCACTGAAAATGGTTTTCTTTGTGAATATATTCCTCGTTTTTTTTATAATGCTGTACCTTAAGAACCCTAATAGTCTCAAGATGAAAATTTACGCTGGAGTTGGTGCGTTATTGTGCATATCATTTGGAGCCTTCAAGATATGTAAACGTATATTTGAGACGGTAAACAATAATTAGTTTATTTTATGAAGATTTATAAAAAGGAAAGAGTATAAAGATCAAAATTTTCTTGCAGGAACCTTCCTCATATTCTCAAACAGAGGCTAACATGCTTAATGAGAAATTGTTAAGGTACAAATTTATGTAATGCTATGTATATTATCATATCTATTATTATTATGGAAATTTAATTAACTTTTTTGTCTTTTGATATTCAAGCCAAGTGTGATTCTCAATTTTAATTGCATGGTATATCTATCAAAATTGGAGCATGGAGTTTTTATAGCGCAATCAAACTTTCTATTCAGCATGTTTGTTTATTGGAATAATAATTTTTTTTGTTTTGCTTGAATATTGGAATCATAATTTCATGTATGAAGGAGCAATAGAAACATGCTTAATTTGTAAACTTTTGTATGTACTTTTGCCATTTCTCTCAAATTCTGGTTTCATAACGATCTGAATGTAAACGATAAGGTTTAGGAACACCTTGAACTTGAATCGTCCAATTTTTAGTAGAAGAATTTCTTGAATTTATAAAGGTAGAAAAATTGCTTGGTTTTACTTTTAGGAAGGAATTTTCATCTTTTTCCATTTTTTTCTTTGGTAACGGTAACATGAGTGTTTGGTCTCTTTCCTACTTATACCGGATTAATGATTTTGGTTATCCTATCTTGAATTTTTGAATATTTGAACAAAGTCTAACTTTCCTGGGCCAGCGAGAAACCATTCGACCATCCAACTAATGATTATTTTTCTAACATTATTTTTCTAACACGTTGCTACAACAAAAAACAACGAAATTTAATTTTTAAGAAAAATATGAAATTATCATGTTGACCTGATTCAAGAGGAGATATTTCGGTTACACAAATAATTTGTGTTGCGGGTCATTCAGATTTACAATCATTTCGTTACGAGTTCTGAGTTATTTGGGTTTCCAGTTTAATTGGATTTTTTTTATCAAAGTTGGACTCGATCGGTAATAACATATTTCGTGTCAGACAGATTTTACTAATCAGACCAAATTTGGCCAGCTCTGCAAATCAGCTGTTATTTAGAAGCAAGTAAAAATTTCCTATTTTTAGCATGTAGGGCGGGTGTAGTACAGTCACAAATTACTCAATTCAAAAAATTAAGATTCACCAGCTCACTAGCAAAATTAAGATTGTATGCCAAAGAATTTGGGAGGATTAGAAATTCTAATTATTAAATACCAAAACAGAGCGATGCTCATGAAGTGGTTATGGTGGGTGCGCGACAAAACATTGAGCCAATGGAGCAAGCTTATAAGAACACTATACAACTTCTTCCGTATCTCCACAACACAGGAAAATATCGCCGATGCATCTTTCTTCATGCATGAACTGATGGAACGAATGCCAATATTTTCGCTATCAACCGTTATCAATGTGAAGAATGGCTCAACAACCTCTTTCTGGAGAGGAAGTGTTTTGTGTGGAGACTTCTGGAAAATTCTGGATACCGTATAAAAGGAAACTCGGCAGGAGATAATAAAGTTCTCCATAT
Organism: Juncus inflexus; assembly: GCA_024447665.1. Taxonomy (NCBI): domain Eukaryota; kingdom Viridiplantae; phylum Streptophyta; class Magnoliopsida; order Poales; family Juncaceae; genus Juncus; species Juncus inflexus. The sequence goes on along the minus strand of JAJHPC010000009.1, from coordinate 7,119,220 downwards.
TTGCTCTCCATGACTTATTTTCATAAGTGACAATTGGAATTGGAAATATATTTATTTCCTTATATTTGTATTTTCATGTATTAGGTGTTAACTGGGGCAGTAATTCTTTGGATTATTTTCTTGTATTAGGTATGACTATCCTATAAATAGAGGGGTAGGGATGGTAGAGTTTTATTCATTCTAACAACCACAAACAATTGTATTGTATTTCTTTTTCTCCAAGTATAAAGAAAGTGTTTGAATGCCGGCGGCCGTGATTTTTACCTTTTAGAGTTTTCACGTAAAAAAAAACAATTTGTTCTTGTGTCTTGCTTTTTGTATCGGTTCCTAACAGGAAGATGGTTCGAAAATATATCATTAGCAAAACAATTCCCCATCATGTTCAACGAGGCACCCAACAAAGATGATTCCTTAGCACAAGTCAGCGCCTCTCAATGGGACCTAACTCCATTCCTAACTCCATTCATAAACTCAAACAACCTAAACTCTAGCAACTCAAGCCAGGGAAATACACCATATCATTACAACCGTTAACCTAACCAACGGAGAAGACAAACACCTATGGCGATGGAAAAAGGGGGTGACCTTCTTCACGAAATCTTGCTATGAATTCTTCTTCAAAATGATTGTACCGCCTCGTTGGCAACACAGGATGTGGCGTCTAAAAATTCCTACGAAAATATGTTTCTTCTTATGGCTAATGGCATCTGATAGAATCCCAACTCAACGAAACCTTATGAAGAAGAGATGGCGGTGCATCTCAGCTTGCACGTTATGCAACATTGGTGAGATTGAGATATCACTACACCTCTTTGTAGACTGCCCCTATAGTAGGCACCTTTGGCAAGCAAATAGGAAGAAAACGCGCATTTGAGACACCTCTTCGATGCAATTCTGGTAGAGATTTAATCAAAAAAAAAATTATGGGAGAGGGAGAGACTCATCGCTCAAACCGCTGATGAGAAACGGGAATGGGAGATACGATGGGAGGCTTTGTGCTAGAATATTTGGAAACAACGCAACCAAAGAATCTTCAACAACTCGCCGGCTCTGCCAGACATCATAAACAGGTTAGCAATTAACGACGCAACTAAATGGAGCAAGATGGCCTACGACTCTCTCCTGGATTTTAAGTTTTTTGTAATAGATTTTTCATTTAGTTTGTTAGCTAAGTGAAGAATTAGCCGCCTAACCTCTTCTGAAATAGGGGCTCAATCTTGTTACAAAAACAAACTCTTTTACTTTATTAAATTATAATATTTCGTAGGCAATCGCCTACAGAGTCTCAAAAAAAAAACATTCACTAGCTCAATCTATTACAATTTTTCTTTCTTTTTGTTGAGCAAAGCGTGATGGCATATGAGAATGAGGCTTACGATCCTTCCCCTTTTAAGGTATTTTTGTGTAGCACTTTTTTCTTTTGAGTCCCGGTAGGCAATGCACCCTAAAATGATGACCTCATTTTTTTTAATAATAATACAAGTTATTTGCAAGTAATTAAACCCTTTTAGCACTAATTTTGCATAACATTTTTATTGGCAAGGCCTTCAATTTTTAAATTATTGTTGAATTAAAAATTTGTCTTGTATTTATGTCAAATAGATACATTTAGCAATAAGTAAAATCATACCAAAGTAAGATAACCAATATATTTGTATTTATTGAAAGCAAGTAAAATCATACCAGAGTAAGCTAACTAATATATATGTATTTATAGAAAGTAAATACACTTAAATAAATGCACGCGTCATTTGACATGTTTTAGCGTATAATCTCCATTCGCCATTGCATATTGTGGTGCTCTAATTTATTCTTTAAAATGTCAAAATTATACAAGTAATTAAAATATTTTCTAATGGAAAACCTTAATATATGGCTAACAAAATCTACCAAACTGAAGTAATTATTATATGTTAATTGTATAGATGTTAGTTGTGTATTAAATTTTTTTGTTAACTATATGATATATTGCAAGAACACTATACAACTTCTTCCCTATCTCCACAACACAGGAAAATATCACCGATGCATCTTTCTTCATGCATGAACTGATGGATCTAATGCAAATATTTTTTCTATCAACCGCTATCAATGTGAAGAAGAATGAGCATTCAAAAAGAAAAAAAACTATTTGATATATTGCAAATGAAATATTGAAAGGAGAAACATATTTTGGTCAAAAGAACACACTAATGCCACGTATTGTCATCTTGAAATCTTAGAAGGGGTTAAAAAATTATATTAACTTTCAAATTTTAAGCATACAGATTTTTTTGTTAAATTATTTAAACTTGAAATGCATATTAATATCTATTTAAACAATAGTTATGTAGTCTAAGATTGGGTTAATTGAACTTAATATTTTTTATATTTCTTTCTAACTCGTTTGAAATGAGTAAACCGATATAAAAATTGATTTATTCCGATTGGTTCAAGATTCAATTATGTTATTTTGTTCGGTTGTTCGATTAGTTTAGTTTGATTTATATATTAGGGCAATTCGGTTTTATCAGTTTGTTTCCAGATGCCACACATAATTATAATGCTGATACATGTTTTTTTCAATGTTGTTGAAATGACATTCCAGACAATTTTTGGGTCCGAAGAAATAGAAAACAAATACATGCAAACTTCAAAATCAAGTTATATTAGTTATTTAAAATGAAACACCCCATTTGAATAATTCAATTGTCTGAAAGAAGCAGATAGTACCAAAATTAATTCAAATAATATAAACTCAAATAGACTATACCATACATCATTCATAATGCCAAATTTCAATCAGAGACATTTGTACCAAGTAACATCCCTGAAAATACGAAAGAATCCAAAAAAATTGCATACCAAATGACATCATTCATATTGCCAAACGTGATCATGAAAACCCTATACAAAACTTTTTTTTTTCTCTACAGTGAGCGTACCATTTTATCTCCACTATAAAGACACCATACAATACTCAGTTCTTCCGTCTTCATCCCTACTGAATCATTATTTAAACAATGTGACTAAGTTGGTAAGAATAAACCTATGTAAATTGCAAATATTTTCTGCAAATGTGATTACAATTTTTTCATATTTTATCTTGTGTTAATTGTTTTTATGGGGATGTAACTATATTAATTGAACTCCATACAAGCCATCTACATACATCTAAGAAATTTACAAAAAGGCAAAAAAAACACAACATATATCACATGTAAAACCTGGATTTCAAAAATATATATCAGCTTAATCAAACTACAATGATTTAATGATCTATCTTAACCTTACATACAACCCATTGAAATACTAATTACAATGCTTCACGATTTCAATATCAATAAACTACTTACAAAACAATACCAATTGAACCGACTATTTACAACACACTATCAATTCAAACCATTCAAAAACCCTACTTTCAAAACCCTGGCCATATTGAAAGAAAAATTTGCAAAACTAATTTCAACATATGTGTGGCTTCTCAGCCTTATATATATATCAACATGTCATTATCCAATAAAACCATACCCATATCTGTGGCAACACAAATCCACGTAAGAATCAAACCTAGTAATGTCGATAAACTTCAAATCCCTAATCAAATCCAGAACCAAAAAAAAAAAAACTCATGGAATTGAAAATTCTAATTATCATAATTAGAACCCTAACCATATTGATATATCTGCTGCAACATAAATATTAAATCCATGTAAGAATCAAATCCAACTAACAAGAAAATGATACATAACGAGGCATTACCTTGGGCCATTTTCACTAACTTACTGAAAGTAGAAAATACAAAGAATTTATGCGCGTGCTGTCTCCACCAAGTGAGAGCAGCACAAAATCAGTCCCTAAACCAGAGGAGGTGCTTGGTGGAGCATAATAATCAACTGGATAATTCTAGATTAACAAACAAAAAATTAGAAAAGAATTAAACCAAAATCAAAGTTGTATGTAAGAAAAAATATCATCAAAATAACACAACATCTAAAAAAGGATTTAGAAACACTCATTCTGTAATTCCACCGAAATCAACTCATCAAAATAACACAACATCTAAAAAAGGAATTAGAAACACTCTTAAGTTCTCCTTCGATTCCCTTCTACCAGCTGTCCAACTCTACTGGTATATTGACTGAGGTTAATACACTTAAAAACCTGCAAGTACTAAGATCGCTGAATTTGCCTTTGAAAAACACTACTACCAATGTATTACTTTCTCACAATTCTTATGACCACAAATGCCCAATATTCCCTTAATACTGAAAATAAATATTTCAGCCCAAAACAGCACTAACTATAACTCAATTTTGGAAATTAAGACATGAATTCAATTGACTGTCATAAATCTATTTTTACAAATAACACAAAATAAAAGGCTATTTTGAAAAACAACATGATTGAAGAAGGGGTGAAAGAGGTGTGTTTTGTCTGAAACCGATACTTTGTGTTAGGAATTGGTCTAACAAATAGTGTTCTCAAATGTTTTCATCTCATGAACAATTTGTTGATTATTAGAAGTTCTGAAAAGTATATTATTATAAAATCTGAAAGTTTGAACTAATTTGAGGACTTACTTTAGTGACTAGTTATCCAATTTGGACTGATCTTTATCTTTTTAAGTAAATTGTATTTGCCAGGTGGTGGAATTATAACACGATTTCCTCAACTTTTTTCAAATAATTACTCGCATCAATCAGAGACCAGAACAAACTCTAACTTAAAATTCAGTTAATTGTTTTCATATTTTGTCGCAAAGTATTAATATTATTCAGTTCCAACTTCCAACTGAATCAAAACCTCCAATTAAAAAAAAAAAAATCCTCAATAAGCCGAGCCACGACCTTCTGCTCTTTCACCTAATTTTTTTCAATAAAATAAATCGAAGGCACTGTTTTCTTTGATTGCCGCCTTCTTCAAGCCGCGCCTGGACGCGATTTGTTAAATTTTAGAAATATAAAGTATCATAATTATTAGCTTAAGTAAACTCTTTATGTTAAATTATGCACGGAAGTATATATTTGATAATAATAACAAATTACTATAATGTTAAGTTCATTATTTGCGTCATAGACAAGTTGTCCACAAATTAATGTAACTTCTACAAGAAGAAATTTAACACTTTGAAAAAGATGAATTATATTCTAACAGAACTATTTCCATAAAAATAAATCATAAGAAGATATGAACTTTTCAAATACATGTATTTGAACTATATATTAGTTAGTATGTTCTTTAGTTGTGACTTAGTATGTAATAAGTTTAATCTATTTTTTTTAATCAAAATTCAATTATTTAAAATTATTATGATAAGATAATTACCGGTATAAAATCTTAAATAAGGTAGATTTTTTTTGCAATTTTCGTAAAGAATATTTTTTAATCAAAATTTAACCACCAACCCCCCACCCCACCCCTCAATCTCTTTGTTTTTTATTATATAACTACTAATCAGCAAAAAAGTCGTATTTGATTATGCAACAGAAAATCAATTGGAAATAGCTAGCTAAAGGCCTTCTTGTCTTGATTTTGACCGTGCAAAATACTTAGCTAAAGGTCCACATGCATTACTTTTACTTAAAAAAGGCCCTTGTATGAACTCTGAGCTAAAGGCCCTTGCTCCGTAAGTAAAAGTTAAAACTCACAGCTACTAAATGAATGATGACGTGTCAATAAAACTCACAGCTACTAAATAATGTTTTGGGTAGTTGGACTTGGGTATGAATTACAGTTCGTAAATTTATCATAGTAAATCTGTAAAAAAGACGCGTGTTAAAATGACCAAAACAAATCAATAGCATTTATTAACAAGAAATTTTAGACCAAATGCATATTTATCTGAAGAAACACCAATCACACACTCAAAAACACACATTAAATCTGTAAAAAAGACATGTTAAAATGACCAAACAAATCAATAGCATTTATTAACAAGAAATTTTAGACGAAATGTATATTTCTCTGAAGAAACACCATATAAAACAAATCACAAACTCAAAAACAAACATTGTTTCAAACAAATCACAAACCCCAACAAGCAAAACATCGTTTCAATCAAATCACAAACTCGAATAACCAAAAAAGAACGTTACAAACATAATAACATAATTTTAAACAATCATTCAAATTTCATTCGAATTTATTATTCACATCATACACCTCATATTCTGATGCAATAGTTGTTGCTCTTCAATATCTGTCAAAAGAAGAAAAGTTATTAATACGTTTTTAACTGAAAACCCTAAATTCCTAAACCCAAATCCCAAATCCCAAAATTCCTCACAGACCCAAATGAAACCCAGAAACCCTAAAAATTGATTAAAACCGAAACACAACTCTCAAAGCGTATTTTCAAACCTTCAATCGGCCGAGAAATTTACGGAGTAGCCTCAACCTTCTCTTCTTCTTCTTCTTCACCTCCAGCTCCCTTATTTTTGCCCGATGGGCCTCCAGCCTCAACCTTCTCTTTTCCTCTCTCATTCCCTCCTTGAATTTTCTTAGATGGAGCTTCACCGTCGGTCTTCACATATTTATCGGCTGCGTTCTCACCAAGTAGCGGATTTCTGAGATCCCTGCATGATATTAAAGGGGTTTATGTGCTTGTTAGGATCAAAACTTTACTCATTTCATCATCAAAACTGATAAGATCACAAAATAAATTTGCAACGAAATTCTTCATTTCTCCTTCTCAGTCTTGGTGTACCAAAAATTTCCATTTCACTTCCATTAGGAACAGAAGCTTAATTATACTTTCCTCTTCTCCAATTTAACATGATTATTTATGCATGCACTTTGCCTAAGACTAATATCTAGTGTACATTATTAATTCATTTATATTATCAGCGGCCAATACTATGAGATGCATGCATGACATTAATATTATGAAAGAGTAAAAACCCAAAATATCTTTCCACTGAGAAACTAATTAAATGAAAAATAAATTTAATTACCCTTTTTCAAGAAGATTGTTGGTGTCTTCGGCGAAAAACCTCTTCATTATCGTCCAATTGCGATACTACAAAAAAATAATTATTAATTATTCAACAAACTATAAGATGAAATTATAATAAATGATTAAATAAGTGTCGACTTACGTTGCCAAATATAAAATACACGGCAACAAGACCGACAACGGCACAAATTGCAAGCCACATTAATGCATCGAGAGGGGTTTTAACGCTAGAATGATTAGCTATTATGTCACCGGTCATACCCACCAGAAGAGCAAAGCATGTGAATATTCCGCTCGCGCATCTCTTGTATAACATATCCTGGAGGGGGCCCGGCACTGTATATATCATCCCTGCCACCGAGATGAAAAAGTCTACAGAGCACAGCGAAATTCCTGTGGCTAGGACACATAAGCAGAACGTGGCACAAGAGTGGTAAAGCACGTGGAAACTTGCATGCTCTTCTTCGGACTGAAAAAGAAAACTATTTAGTTAATTACCCAAAATTCAGATTCCAAATTGACTAATTAGTTATCAAGCGTGAACTGAAACAACTAAGCAAATAATTCACGGTTAAAGTTAGATAGATTCAGAGTCACATTCAAATGAAACAACTAAGCAAATTAAAGATCAAACAACCACAATTCAGATTTACAAAATGAATGTATCATTACCAAATGCTCCATTTTGTTCTGGACGAATTCGAAGCTTCTGATGAGTTTGGAGTTGGAAGAGATGGTTTGGTGGTATTGAGGTATAGATCAATGGGTTGTAAATTGTTAAACATACTTTCTTGCCTAATTATAGACAGACAAAGAATTCTAAAAACGAGCAGAGATAGGCGAGAGAAATGCGGGAGTGAAACAGAAACGTGTTACAATTTAAACATACCTCTTACTCCCTCATAGTAGTAGCGAGAGAAAAAAGTCCGTTAAAAAAAAACCCGACTTGCTGCTTTGGTTTGGATAATAGTAGTAGCGAGAGGAGAGGATTTATGAACTGCTTTAGGATTCTTCCTTGCCGAGTCCAGAGGGGGAGCTATTAGGGTTCTGAACCCTAGTTTAGTAAAGAAGGGCGGAGAGAGAGAGAGAGAGAGAGAGAGAGAGAGCGAGCTTGGCGGCGGAGCCGCGAAAGGAGAGAGAGAGCTTTTGGATTTTGGATCCGATATATATCAATTAAACTCAATAAAATAAAATTATTGGGCCAAGAATATACGGGCCCAAATTAGTAAACCTTTTAATAGTAACAATCATAATAATAATACTTTATTATTATTATTATTATTATTATTATTATTATTATTATTATTATTATTATCATCGGTAGCAGGGGTAGTGATGAGAGGCTTTGATATTAGCATTCAATATTTCGTTTGTGTGTCTGATGCAAAACCATACCAGTTATAATAAAACCATACCATGGATATTTATATACTAACCTAACCGCATACATCACATTTCTAATTATATGGATTTTGGATGGAAGTTGGCTTTCGGTAATGAGATGTTATCATGCTATTCAGAATCAAGTCAAAATTTTCTATTTATACTTTTTAGCATGCAAGATGGTGTCTGATGCAAAGGACACTACATATTTGAATCCTGATGGTAAATTCTGTGAGTTGGTAAAGAAGTTGAAGATAATGTTTGACATATTGGAATGATAATTGCAGGCTGGAAAACTAAAGGTCAATCTTAATTCATCGCAAAATTCATAATATCCAACAACCTAAAGCAAATTATATCAACACTAATGAAATTATATCAACCCTAATCAATTTCCACAACTCTAATCAACCCTAACCATGTTAGGTCGTATCCCTTAATTCGTTTAGCAACCCTAAAAAACCTTAAATCTGCAAAAGGAGAACAAAATAGAATAAATCAAATATATATATTTAATATTAAATTTAAAATTTAAAGAAAACCTGATTAGATTTTCAAATATAACACCTCCAGCTTCTGCAACAGAATCAGGTCCTTCAGAAACCACCCCTGCAATCTTTCATTAATTCAGTGAAAAAATTAATAAAAAAGTACAATAATTTCTAGATTTATTTTAGGGATGGAAAGTAAAATACATGAATTGATGGATTACTTAGCATATTGTTCCACCAGTTCACTTGTGCATATAGGCATAAAACTGAAAGAAAATCACAAAAAAAATATATATATAAAAATAAAAAATATATTTTTTATCTATTAAAAATTTAAGTTCCAAAGTTGAGAAATATGTGTACTTGTTTTACGTACCCAATTCCAGTTGCGATTTCTTTCGGTAGAATTGCCAATTATATAAATGGAACATTAATAAACTGCAAAATTCCTTCCGTTAAAGTTTCTCATGATTCCATTGTATTTGGCCATTTTATTTCCTTGTTGACTTTCTTCAGATTAACTACCAATTTCTCCTCATCTATATGCCTTAGAAACATTTAAAAATAAACAAAAATATAAATATAAATGTACACTACAATAAAAAATGCTCCTAACCACGGTTATTTTTGCTAATATACATGGTCCAAACCGTAGTAACATATCTTCTCACGGTTTTGAAACCGTGATGGAACCGTGACATCTCCATCCGAGGTAAGCGTTTATACACATGGTTTCGAAAGTGTATGTAAACGTAACATGATTTTCTTTTCGTGGTTTAAACCGTGCTTACACGATTATAATATCACGGTTTAATTATCAAGGTGAACCGTGAGTACGATATTTATGTGTTTATTACAACATCTTAACATGGTCACAATCAGAACCGTGGTAACATAATATACAATATTGCAATATATATTCACAAAATTCATTATATAATAAAAACTTTATCCAACAATTAACGTACCAAATAATCCACCAAACTATACATATCTAGCAACCGTTCATAAACTAACCGAAATATACATACAACAATTAATCCACCAAAAATATCCAAACTTAGCAATCATCCATAACAAACCCTAAAATCCCAACAAAATAAAACTAACATTCCAACATACCCACAAACTCTAAAATCACAACAAACCCAACATGCCAACATACTAACACAACTACCAATCTTTATCATAAAAACTATATCAAATTTAAAAGGCACCCTTGGTTCGGATTTCATCACGCCTTTTCTACAGTAGGAGGCAAGTTGTAGAACAGAAAACAAAAAAATATATAGTTAATACAAACAGAATAAAATTTAAAAAGAACCACAAACCTTTTTTCCTAAGGTTGTCCGCCGTGTTAATCGGTTATGGCATACAAGCCATATAAAGAATTTTACTTTGGGCGGTTTCTTGATCCTCCACACAAATCTTTGCCAGTTACACAAATTTTCTAAGCAGCCTTCAAATTTTAACTGTTACAGAAAATTAGATAAAAAGGGAATATGCTTACTGTTTCAAAAAATTAAGTCAATAAAATAAATACAATGTGTTAAATGACTGAATTGAAATGATTTTTAATTAAAAGAAAAAGAAAACTTTCAAAGACTGGATGCAGCTGTACAAGTTCATACTCATTACTGAAGCAATCTTGGAGATATATGCTATGCCTGAAAAAAGAAAGCAAGTTGAAAAAGAAACAATAAAAATGAAAGAAAATCAGCATATAAAGATCTAGTCAGTATTAAAAAGATCGGATTTTCTAATATGAAGTAGTTTATAAACTTTATAATAGTGATAAGTACCAATGTCTAATCAGGGTAGAAGCCGATCGATCTTTTTAGCATCCGCAAAACTTTATCCATATTCGAACAAAAATTATCCATATCTAGCCAGATATTAATATGAATATTGATTGCTCTATTTTATTTAAATACAGATATAATAATCAATTTGGCTTCCGGATAAAATAATAAATATAGATGATACCAATATCCGGATAGTTGGTTATACATATATACTATCCTTTTTCGGATTCGAATATGAGACTTTTTTGTATGGATAATTATATGGATATAGATTCAGATATTTGATTTCTTTAATTTCTTATAATTTTGTTGTTTTTCAAAACTTCTTACTAGTTTTACTAATATTTTTATTAATTTTTTGTCAGTTTAGAAGAAAGGGATCCGTTTGCTTGTTGGTGTATCCGATTAAATATTTAAAATGAATACATATTTATATATGATAATATACAAATGGTATATGTATCCGTATAATAATACCCAAACCAAATACATATCAGGATGTTATTCTTACTCGTATCCATATATGAAAAAATAATAAAAATACGATATTAACCGGCTCTGCAGATGAGACAATGCTAGATTTTATGGTATGATTTTTAGCTTTTTCATATAAATTAAATCTAACTAATTTTCGTTCCGCCCCTGCAACATTCTTATGAAGAAATCAAAACCTATATGTAGTAATCAAAACAAAAGACAATATAACATGACTTAAAATAGTAGAATTCACATTCAAGAATCCAAATAGAACACATAAATATCCAAATAATTCTTTTTGCCAAATATTATGTTTACGAAATAGAACTTTTGTTCTTCTTCTAGAATATACCATTTGGGTTTTAATTTTTTTTTGTGCAAAATAAAATTTTTGTTTTCCTGAATATATATCCTGTGGCCCAGTATAATTAATTGAAAAAAATAATTAATTGAAAAAAAGGAACTTGCTTCGACTTGTCTATATGAAGGTACTTTCTTGATTCTATCACAAATACATGATTTCTTTTCTCCCTTTCCGAAAGAGTGAATGTTTGCCTCTTTTTTCAAAAATTTAAAATATCAAATCTGATTAAATTGGGGAAAAAGGCTTCAAAAAAAGGAACATATATGCAGAAGGCCAAATTTCTGCTCAGTATAGAATTTTTTTCCCATCAGAATTAACCACTGGAGTGACCACCAATCAACACAATCAATAGATTTGCAACCATGTTCGGTTCTATCTTCGTTTGGATATGAAGGAAACATCTACAAAGCAAGAAATCAGATTGATATTTGATAGAGGTCACATCATGTCTGAATTTTGAGTGATTCCGATAGTTTTTTTGAAAGAAGTGATTCCGATAGTTCATATGGGCATTGCGTCAAACATGAACAGAGTATGATTTAAGCTTATAGGCAATCATACTTGAAGGCAATCTAATCTCTTCACTTCTGATGATCCGATTCAGTGACCATTTCACTAGGTCTTTGAAACAAACCGCCATTATCCATTAGAGAAGAGTAGGACGGAAATTAGGACATATGGGCATTCAGAATTAACCACTTGAGTGACCACCAAACTCCCATCAATGATCTTCATTCTCAATTCTCGCTCAAAGACCTTGGCCCACTTCGCTACTTTCTTGGCATTGAAGCTCAAACTTCTTCCGAGGACATTCATCTTTCCCAACCTCAATACATTCTCAACTTTCTCCAAAAAGCCAAAATGGATGACGCTAAACCTTGCCCCTCGCCTATTCTTGCCGGAGAACAACTCTCCAAATTCGCTAGCGAACCCATGGACAACCCTACGCTCTATCGAAGTGTTGTTGGGGTCCTTCAATATGCCACCATCACACGTCCTGAGATCTCGTTCGCCGTCAACAAGGTCTCTCAATTCCTGCACTCCCCAACAACCACACATTGGACCGCGGTTAAGCGCATTTTTCGCTATCTCAAAGGAACGATCACTCTCGGGCTCCAACTACACCCTGCGACATCTCTTTTTCTTCAGGCCTTCTCTGATGCTGATTGGGCAGGTTGCCCCGATGACCGGCGCTCCACCACAGGCTATTGTGTCTTCCTTGGCCCAAATCCACGTCCAAGAAACAAGGAACCGTCTCTCGCTCTAGTACCGAGGCTGAGTATCGTAGCCTTGCCATGGCTACCCAAGAAATCGTGTGGCTCCAATCCCTTCTCTTCGAACTTCACATCGCTCAAACACGACCCCCCGTCCTATGGTGCTATAACATTGGTGCTACTTACCTTGCTCAAAACCCGGTGTTTCATTCCCGCACTAAACATATCAGCATCGATTTTCTCTTTGTTCGCGAGCTCACAACTTCAAAACAGCTACTCGTCCAATTCATCAGCACCAAGGATCAGATCGTGGATGTTCTTACGAAGGGATTATCTACTCCACGTTTTCAACTACTATGTCGCGCATTCACCGTTCGGGAACCAGTTTCGCTTGAGGGGGGGTGATAGAGTATTAGGATATTGAAAGAGTATTAGCAAGATAATTAAGAGTGATCACTCAATGTATGACTATGATTAGTTCACTAAATGAGTGGTTAGAATAGACCTAACGGCTAGTTAGCTAGTGGCCAAAATTAACTCAAATGTATTATAAATAGAGTCTTGTGTAATCTTCTAATTAATGAAAAACATAATTACTCTTCTTCCTTCTATTCTTCTCAAATTCTCTCTCTCTCTCAACACCCCCTCATGAATGAGGTATTTCTTCTCCTCATGTGCACGCCTAAGATAAACAAAAAATAAAAAAAAAAACTATTGGAGGTGGTTTGTTCACCTTCATTTTTCCTTCTTTCATGTTTAATTCTGAGTAAATCCAAGTAGTTCATATCATCATACATTCAAAAAAAAAAAAAAAAAATGAATTGGTGTATGTCAGACAACCACTACACCACCCCCCACAGCTAGGCAGTGAGGAACGATCATCTACAGCCGTTGATTGACCACGGGGATCAATCAGAGCCGTTAATCACACTTTGGTGCAGTGGCCTCGGTTCATCAACTGTCGATTGAGTTGCATATGCGTGAAAAAGTTGTTTTGATAGCAAGCAAAAAGAGAAAAATGTGATTGTATAAATACTGGTATTGATACCGCCATACCGGTACCGGTACGGAATTTGAAGAAGATCATATACATGTATTTCTGGTACAGGATGAATTGGATGAAAATAAGAATGGGAGAGAGAGATATTTATTGTGTATAATTAGTGGTTTATTGGGTATAATTAGTGGTTTAGAGAGTAGCGGCGAAGAAGGTTTGTGCACAGTTTTCAATGCACGAGGTGTGAAGACTCATGTTATTATGAAGCATAGAACTTTATTGGTACTTCAAAATATAAATCAATTTTCTCTCTATATCTTAAAGAGCTCGTATATCTGCCCCCCTAAATACGCCCCCCCAGAGGTAATTATGTCGCGCTGGCACTGACAAAGAAAGCTCAACCCACATTTTCCCGGCGCCCTAGCGAGCCCAAATGAACACTGTGACAAATCTGGGCATTTTTTTTGGATCAAATGGCATGAATAAGTTGGGCAGGTTTAACAGAGGCCCGCGGGAATGAACACCTACATAGCCCGTTTGACGGTCCGCGTTCAATCCCGCCTGTAAAATGCCAAATCCACATCATTCCACGTGATAGGCTGATTTGATTTTTGTGGCAGGGTGAGCAATGATGATGTTCATTTTGTAATATAAAAAATCTGGGTTTGAAATCTTGGGTAAGGCTTGGTTTAACACCCTTAGGCGGGAAACTAATTCCTAGGTTATTGGGGGAATTCAAATTTCTGAATATGTTTAAAAGCATGAATTTAAGACCCACACCCCTCAAATGCTCTCGCAAAATCATTCTAGCACTATGGCTAGGAAGGGGAAGAGGAAGCCATAATCATTCATGGGTTGTAAGCATGAACCAAAAGAACCCATTTCAATGCTAGCTTTGGAATTAGCCCCCAAGTAATATCAATTTCTATCAAAAAATGAATTTTCAATATCTGAGTTCCAACTTCAATAGTTTGTGTGCTAGAACTAATTTTGTCAATTATGACTGTTCAACAGGTCACTTAAGATCAGGAAGGTCTACGCGTCAGAGTCCAGCGAGTTGAGGAGCACACAGGCCATGCTCCAAAGGGCTGCTGTCGTGCACATGGAGAATCTTTTGCCATTCCGGTTCGATATTAAAGAGGCGATTAATCACCTATCACGCAAAACTAGGCAGTCCAAGAAATCCTTCAGGTTTGTCATGATAGGTATGGAAAAGTACATGATTTAGTTGGGCGATTAATCACCTATCACACAAAACTAGGCAGTCCAAGAAATCCTTCAGATTTGTCATGATAGGTATGGAAAAGTACATGATTTAGTTCCCATCGAGGTACTGGAGGGATCGATTCGTGAATGAAAACCCAGTTGCCAAATCAACAACTGGTTGCATTTTCGTTCATAGAAGCCAAACGTGAGTGCTGTCTGATTCTCGTACATTCATAAGGTGAGATATCTTGCGCACTATATTTTCTAACAGTTTAAAATTACTATGTTTTCCGTCAAATTATGAATTGTTTATTGTGTAGTGTTTTATTTCTTACTAGCAAAATAAAAATGATTGCAGTCCAACTGGTCATTTTAACAGTGTTGAATACACATAATTGCCCGTGTTGAATACAAACATAGCAGTGTACAATACATCAATTACTGATTATTGTGTAGTGTTTTATTTCTTACTTTGTTTCGTGTTAAAGTATGGATTCTTTATTGTGTAGTGATTTATTTTATACTGGGAAAACAATTCGATTCCAATCCAACTTGTCAGTACACCAATATTGAATACAACAATTACCAGTGTTAAAAACAAACATGCCATTTTATTTTTGGATTTACTGACTATTAACATGTTTGCAATATTGAGATTAGGAACCACACTATCAATTGGGTTTGATGAATTCCACGTTACAAATGTTTTACAAACATTCCAGAGCATCAACACTGCTTCGATCGGGTGAAGTACCTAGTTTCCAGCTTCGGCAAACTGTGTGAAATAAACAGGGATAGACTGCTACGACATGACACATATACCACACCTTTTGGAGTATTACTTCGACGATCCATACAAAACCAACGTCATAATCAAAGCTGTGCACCACGTGAATATTGATAGCTTTTATGAATAGGGCCCGGACAATCATGATAGGTCGTTCGTAGAGACATTCTTCACGGCAAAATAATGCAGGGATATGCATTCAGGACCGCTGAGTGATTGCTACTCTCATGGTTAGTTTAGCACTTATTGTCGACTTCAATTGTCTGTGTTTGATCGACAAAGTGTCCTTCAGTTATTATATTTTAATTAAATCGAGTACTTTTGATTAGTTGTTTTGACGTATTAAAACTAATGTAGTGTAAGGTGGACTTACTGGTGCAAGGATTGTTATGCTTTATTATTTTTTGTGTAAGCCGGAAGAACTGGTGTAAGGTTGAAGTTAGAGTGTAAGTATTGTTTCGTTTTGTGGTGTTTATCTGTGACTTGTATTCGATAGCTAATGTGGTATGATGTTGGAATGAATTGTTATTGTCTTAAATGGGAATCTGTTTCTTATTCTACTAGTATATTTTGTGTATTCATTTTTTTTATTTGTTAAGTCTTGTTGATGTGTTCACTTGTATATTTCTAATTCTATTATATTGCATTGATGGTTCAAGATGTT
This sequence comes from Juncus inflexus, assembly GCA_024447665.1. NCBI lineage: Eukaryota > Viridiplantae > Streptophyta > Magnoliopsida > Poales > Juncaceae > Juncus > Juncus inflexus. The sequence continues at coordinate 7,102,892 of JAJHPC010000009.1, read as the reverse complement.
CTTTCTAATAGTGACTTCAGGATGCACAAAATAAGTTCAGACCAAGTTAAACACAAATAAAAACTAACTTAAAGTTCAAATCCATTACAACCAAATCTGCCGACACAAGCTGTAATTAATCATTCCATTACCCGGGCACGACATAAAAATGACTCTTAATTCAATCAAACTAAAACAGAAAATCAGTTCAGGCACTCAAATTACAACACTTAATTGTTCAGTACAAAAAAATATCAAAAACAATGTTTGTTCCCAGGATAAATACTCAGCACGACAACTCCTCATAACAATTCCTGAAGTATTCAACTTTAGAGGAAGTTCATGTACTAATATTACCTTGGTCAAAATCCATAGGCTTGCTAGCTGATATGCAATGCACGTAATTCACCACATAAAGCCCTGATTCACCACTTCTACCCTCCATAGGGCAAGGCGCATACTTCTCAGCCCAACCAAGTGAAAGAATTATGCATTAGGCCAAAGCGTTGCACTAGAAATTAGATTATAAGAAATATATTTATTTAGTTCATATATGATTGAGTGTATGAGTGACTAATATATTTACATATATTAGATCAATCATAAATTACACTTTGGGTTCACGTCATCGGAATACGTGATTATGATAGTAGAACTGTGAACCAATGAATGACATTCTAAATTGTTCCTAGTGATATGTGAGATGTTTATAGAGATAAACATACTTCATGTAAGAAGCTACATATCTACACTAGTATATTCACAGACTGGATGATCATGTTCTGCTGATCATGGACATAGGGATGTCAAGTATGGAATATGTGTACGTGTTAGAGAACACGTACTGGACTGACCATACTATGAGAATATGCATGATATATGTCATTAGTGATTCTTATATGAATAGTATGCTTGTTCCTACGACCTGAGGTCACCATAGATTTCTGTATGTGGAACTGCATACTTTAATATGATCCTACGTCATCCGTAATAGGATGATCATTAAGGTCATCTTTAGGCATGAACTGAATCATGATGAGGAATGTGAGTGATCAAGATGGAATTTGTTCCTCTCATCAAGAGGGAGATATCTATGGGTCCCCTGATGAACTAGGACCGAAAGAAATGCATGGCCATGCCCAAAATAGATTATTAACATGCGTTGTTAATATCATTTTGTATTTTACTCAGTCTAATTCTCGATCAGGAAAGCGACTTTGATCAAACTCAAGGATGGCATACTTCTATGTCTTGTGATCAAGACATATATCATAGAACCAAAGGAATAAGGAAACGTCTATCCAGATAGGTTTATGATCACTGATCATTTCATTTAATATGGGTAGTCATGACACCAGTCTAGAAGTTACTCATGACTTACAATCTTTGGAAGATCATTGCTAGCATTAAATGTAACTACATAGAGCAACGTCTAGTCGGGAAGGAAATGCTCTTAAATGATTATACATATGATGTATATATAGGTGAAGAAAATAATCGATCATTGTATGATTGATATGAATGATTGTGTAAAAATCAGCATAGTTCCGTTGGCAATATAACTCAGCCAACTCCTTGGCAGCCAAGGTTTCTGATAAGCACTGGAATAGGTCCGTTGGGAACTGAATAAGCACTGGAATTAGGATTTTAGTTATGGTAACTGATCAATCCTTCGCCTGTCTCTCTAGTATAAATATAGGGCTGTCCCCTCTATTAGAAACACAATTACAGATCTTCCAGGCTGCCGTAATACAAAGAGAAAGAGAGAGAGCCTCCTGAAAGTATTTATGGACTTGTCTAGCGAAGTCCAGTTATTCCGATGATTCGAAGTTTGACGTGGATATGAGTAGAGATCTTCTGCTTTGAAGACTAGCGAGCGATCAGTTTCTTTTCCCTAGGAGAAACAAGGAGTTCATTCGAGTTGAGCTTTATGAGCACGAACGAGAAGAAGCATGGCGTAGCAATTCAGACCTACATCCTGGATCAAGAAGATCCGAGGTATACATTTTAATAGTTAATATCGTACTTTTATTCCCTTAACGATGATTCTGGGGTGGGTTGTATCCATAGGTTCCGCTGCGCATGTAACGTACATGGCTATGGATTCCCCAACAGTGGCATCAGAGCGTTCGTTAAGGAAATAATCGTCGATTATATTTAAAATTTAGTAAATTCTAGTATAATAAATTTTAGGATTTTGAAAATATTATTTCAAAACATCACGGAAATAGTTTCTATTAATATAATATTGAATATTATGATTTCTTGGAGTTTCGAAAAATAGTTTTTCGGAATCTGTTTTGGAAACAGAACTAAAATTAAAGGAAACTGAAAATTCAGCATTATTCCGTCCCAAACGGAATAGTTCCACTCAGAACGGAATAGGCAGAAATTTCGCCAGAATTGTCCAGCATTATTCGTTGAGCCTTAGATATGTGATTGTTCTGTGATGTAATCTTGTGTGTGAATGCTTGTAATATTATTTAATATCTATGGCAACCAGTGAGTTGTCCAAAGTTGTACTTTACTTTTCTAGCAATAGGATAATTGTTAGGATAGATATTATATGAAGACTATGAGACAAAGATCTTGGCGCAATCTTCAGAAATCTTGGCGCAATCTTCAGAAGATGACATTGGATCTTCGCACACACACACAACGAAGGATTCGTTGAGGATTACAGCTACAATATGGAGATAGATCTAGGATTAGGAACCTCGTGAGCGCTCGTGAAAGTATTTTCGGACTCGTCTAGCCGAGTCCCGTTATTTCGATGATTCGAAGTTCTGCTTTGAAGACTAGCGAGCGATCAATTTTTTTTCCCTAGGAGAAATAAGGAGTTCGTTCGAGTCGAGCTTTAGGAGCATGAAGGAGAAGGAAGTGAGGGATAGCAGTTCAGACCTACATTCGCTGTAATCTCCCGGATCAGGAAGATCTGAAGTATAAATTTTAATAGTTGATTTCGTACTTTTATTGCCTTAACGATGACCCTAGGGCGGGTTGAATCCATAGGTTCCGCTGCGCATGTAACATACATGACTATGGATTCCCCAACACTAAGAACTTCATTTGACCACATATGTTCAGCAAGGAAGCGTTTCCAGTTGCAAAAAAATTGACTGACCCTTCCAGATACCGATTGATAGAGATTTGTAAACTAGTTTCTTACCCTCCAGGAAATAAAAAATAACCAATACACACTGACCCAGAGTGCTGAATAAGGAAAACAACCACCTTATTCTTCCAAGCTCGTTCTTACTGATGCATTCGTATTGTGGGTCATCAAGATCGTTCTTATTGATGCATTCGTATTGCGGATCGTCAAGCTCCTTGAGTTGCAAATTGGGAAGAAGAATCTGTTGATGACATAAGGATAACTACTAGTATAGCTGATCATATTAATGTTGAGAAAAAAAAAATTAACATAAGAATGACTTACCCCGTTTGAAGTTTGGACGAATTGCCACAGATTGTATGGGTCCATATTTAAGGTATGCATCATATAAACCAGAGCACCAATGACCTTCATAAAAATAATGTGCCAAGTTAAATGGTTTATCCCAATGAAGACTGGCTATTACCTTGCCAGATGTGGGGTTACCCTTGAGTACATTCTTTAGATCAGTACGTGTGATACGGATGACACCTTTCTGGATTATGACGTCCATATGCCCGTTGATCTTTCTGGTTCGCCATCCATAAATTACCCTTCACATGTACTGGGGCAGAGTGGTGTCTAAAAGTATCGAATGCTTGGGTCCTCGACAGCGTATCCCTCTGTGGTAAGCATATCGTACTCGACATCACGCTTGAGCAACTCGAAAGTATCAAATGGGGTCTCTTTGTATCTGGTCTCAACATGACTATCCTTGTCATTCCTGGGTGGTTCGACTGCCTACTCTGACGAGGATGCTGGGCTAGGTCCAAAATCTGTGTGATAAATTAAAAACATAATTCCTAATCGAATTGAGTATATACCAATTACAAACGGGAAAATAACATATTGATTGCCTAAAATGCATTACCAATTCCAAGGTAAAAACTTGACATCTGACTAAGAGTTTCCTCCTCATGTTGAGTCAGTACAACCTTCGGATCTTTATGGTCACAACTCTTCTGACAAAACTCAGGAAAAAGAACTGCATCGTTAGCCAATGGGGTGGTTGCATACCTAGAAATCTGTCTTACAGCAAGGTGCCACGTTTGACAAGCAATGTCTAATGGTGATTCATCTCCATAGATTTTTCCTATAGGATGACAAGAACAACATATTAACATACAATTTGGGAGTATTACATTTGTCAGTCTTGAAAAAATTATATTGAATTCGGTAGTACCTTTCCTCTTGTCGTCATTATGGGGGAGACTTCAACATTCCAAGACATGGGAAATTTGGGAAGTTGTGTCCAGCAACTACACACCATCCCACTTCACGCCACATAAATACCACCATTGGTACATCTTCACATCAACAAAATTAATGTAAAACACAATATGGGGTTGGGGATTAGTTAATTAATAAATATCTGAGTAGATCATAAGCATGGTGTTCAAAATTTATTGTATATTTAACAAATACAATCAAACTCTCTTGGCAGAATTGCACAAAATATTCAGTGTGTAATCATCAATTCCTTCATAGTTCGGCCGCAATATTATGGCATCGCTTGTAAGTTTGGTGGTCGAATGCTTAGTGCCTCTACGGGGTGCAGGGTCGGTAACGTTTGCAATCAAGTATCCTACAGAAATATCATTATGGCATAGGACTGGACGGGAAACACTGAGAACATTAGGAAGAGAAACATCTTGCTCCAGGTTAACTTAATCTTGTTGAATAATGGATTGATCTTCTTCAATGCATATCGATTTGTTTGATGCGCGATTAACCAATTGTAACATGTCCTCCATTATCATTAATTCCACCACATGTCCTGGCAGTAAAAGGCCATCAGGTAAGTAACTATCTTCATTCGATGGTTCATAATATGAACTGGCAATGCCTGTAATGTGAGGTCACCACATATTTTTTCTTGGTAGCCCTGCGTCTCGGAGAGACTTGCGTGCCATCTGATTCGTTTAACATTTATAGATTTAGTTAAGTTGTGTAGGTAATGTTAAATAGTAAATTCTTGAAAAGATTAATATAGTAATAATGAACCTTTATTGAGGTGCACTTTCCTTGATGCCGCCCATTTCTTCATGTTGTTTGGGGATTTTGGGCTGGCTGGGGACATGGCACCTTTAGCGCGTGAGTTCAAGCGCGGAGGTGTAGACCCAATATGAGATGCTGCATTTGCATTATGTTGTCATCACCATCATGAAGCAGCTGACCCATGGTCTCAACGCTTGTATTGGGAACAAAATGAGTTGGCGAATGAATGAAAAAGTAATGTCTAGTCATGCTGGCATCTGTCTCGAAAATGAATGCTTCACATGGTCCAGGTTTCGAGCTGACGACATTGATCTTTTGGTCATCAACTGAGTCAAAAGCAGTCATGAAGGAAGAAATGGTGCAATCAGTGACCAACTGCCAATTCAAGAACCATGGTAAATGACCACGCCCAACATGCAATTCTTCGGGCTTTGTATGATCATAAAACCAAACCTAGAATTTTATAATTTTACTGCTAGTATAAACTAATTAAAAAATATGACAGATTAGCATTGTAATTTGACTCACCAACAAAACAAAATAAGCAACTAGCAAAGAGAGACAAGCATTGCTCGTTGCCTTTTTGGTGAAGAAACTGTTAGCCGTGGCACCAATCTTAGGAATTTGACGGTTGAGATACTCAAACACAGCTTGACCCCAAGCATAATCCCACATTTCATCTAGGTTTTTGACAAATTTCTAGAAATGGGGTGGACAACATTGATTGCTGAGCGGAAACAACACCATAGTAAACAAGTACATGGTAAGTACGAAAATCCAATCCTCTAGTGTCTCGATCCTACCCGGGCCTTCCCCCAACTCACTCTCAAGAACCATCTCGAACTCCTTACTGGTCAACTGTGTAACAAAACGGAAATATTTCTTGCTTAGAGGATGAATCTTCTTGTTGTTCTGCCGAGTGGTTACGTTAACTGCCAAACTCTACTACGCAAACGAAGTATAATACTAACATCGTGAGCAAAGAAATAGAGACACCTATCATTGACTACAAAGTAGTTCATGAGAGGATCTCAGAACCGCATTACTACTATCAAGTAACCCCTCTGCATGTTACTCGGCGACAGCTCGAGGAATTTCCTGAATGGCCACCTACCTAGTAGTTCATGGTGAGTTGTAGGTATGCGTTCCTCTATACTATTATACCATTCCATGAAGCCCTTCGGGTTAGCGCATGAGCGAGTGGTAAAAGTTTAGTTTTCTGATTCGGTGGACAGTTTAGACATCTGATTGGAGAGGGGGTAGTTGCGCTTTGGAGGCATCTGAAACAAACTAATTAAGACCGTCGATCACTCCATACAAGTTGATGTAAAATCATGATCTATTTTCTAAATATGATCCAAAAATAGTAAAAAACCTATAAAATTAGAAGGCAACATTATGGTCTATGACAAGAACTTAAAAAAAGGAGTCGGAATGGAATGGTATATCTAAGTGATCAAAAACCAACAGGGGTGAAAGTCACTGGTTATGCACACATATCTGGTTCGATATAGTCTGTCAGTTCGTGAAAAGGACAAATCTTCAAAATAAATCAACATAAATAATGTAATTTGTTTGAAGACCCCTGATTTAACACTACCTCCAATATGAAATAAACAAATAATTTGTAATCAATGTTAACAAATTTGAGACAATGGCTAACCCATTATCTTCTTCTATGCTCTTGAGACAAACTTTGTAAACTCTGAGGGTAACGTCGTTCCCTGATAACGTGATTGTACTTGTAGAAACTGAGTGCTGCGAGTATTAGGTCAGAATGGTGGTGGTGTTTTGAAGCTTTAACTTTGGGTGTGTGGGGAAGACGAAGAGGAAAGGTAGGGTATTGATTACTGGTTAATGAGAAGTATTCAACGGTGACGTTTAATTTTTCAAAATCCTGGGAGATGTTGGGAAGTGGCACCGATTAGACTGGACATGAGAGGGACAACTTTACATGTGGTGGAATAGTCCCCTAGCAACCCGTGCATTGTGACCAGGCCATCAACAAATGAATTAATGGGCTTTTTAATAATGTTCCATAAATGTTTATTTGTGTTCAATGGGCTTTCCTATCATTCGATATTTTCAGATCAATCCATTAGCCCAGACAATAATGTTACATTCTCTTGGTATCTGATCAGTAAGACAAATAAAATAAAATTAAACTAAAGAAAATTCGAAGATAAAAAGATCGATGATGTTCAATAGGAAAAAACCAAAATAATTAAAGACATAACATATGAAGTTCGTTGTGAGCAAAAGAGTGTGCATGAACACATAACTCTGTGTCAATGATTTGTAGCCATGCTCAAGCTAGTGGTTGAGCACCAAAAATTAACCCTAAACAACAACCCTAATAATTTACCCCAATCAAAACAAAAGACCTGCACAACATAATAACAATCCAATATGGCATGATCTAATCCTCATCTTCTTGCATGATCTGGTGAAGATTCATGCCATTGAAATGGCTTAGTAAATCCATGTTGCTCTGTGGCATAGCAAAGAGGATTTCATGATGGCTCAACTTACTACTGGATAAAGGCCCAACACATAACAGAAAACTCTAAGTTAGATATATAATACACTTTTTAATACTTTTTCCCAAATATTAAGTTATTCATACCTCATTCTCTTAAGAGGAGGCAGCTGGCCACCAAATGCACGGCTTTTAAAGGTAGTATGATACCCACAATTGACCTTGAATTTCTTATAGAAGGCTTCAGGTGTACAGTCCTCGGATGACCGACTCATTTCTTTTTCTTGGGATCGAGAACCTTAATCCCGTTAGATGGACTAGTAGACGTTGAAGGAGAATATTAATTCTTTTGTCTGGATATCTCGATGTGGATGCTGGACATCCGCTTGAGGAGATTACTTACATATTTGTCATCGCAATAAAAACACTCGACAAGATTAACAAGGACCTAGTGTGCACGGTTGTAAACATTCTCATAAACATTTAGATTATGAGTTATAATCGGGTCTAAGATGTTCATGCGCGAGTGAGTACGTGCGAAATCCTTACACCACCTTACAATGATATATCCCTTGGGAATATTTGCAACACCTCTTTGCTGGTAAATAGTTATACCATTGGACAAACAATACCTTTAAACTAGAACAACTTATAGGAGCAATGGTAAATATTGCTAATCGTAGAGAATGACACCGTGAATATCTTCCCATTATGGACCTCAGTAACAATATATGTGCTGACATTAACATCCTCAAATTACAACTCGGAGTGACATGGAATGATAGCCTTAACCTCTTCCTGAAAAATGTTGAACACACGGAAAGTGTACATCGAAGGGAACTGTGTTCGAACGGCATAATCGAAACCATATTAGGGAACCAATTCGAAGAGCACCAATCCTCAGCGGCCTCCTTCTACCACTTCGCCTAAACTGTTGTCTCGTACTTCATTGCGAACTCACATAGAGACGTCTTCAATTGTCAAAATTGCGTTCATCGACTCGCTGCGCTGAGTTGTGGACATGCCGGCCTAGAATGTTCGCTTGTCATAAATCAGAACCCATTATTCACGTATGTCATAAAGGTTCTTAAACCAGAGCTCAATTTGTCTGAGGTCCTCTTCCTCTACCATCCTTGTCCAGCATGCTGAAACCTCATGATTGAGTCAGAGTCATACACAAGCTAGCCAATCTGAAAAAAAAAATATAAATGTTGATTAGTTCATACACAAATAATTCAATGGGCTGTGTACATAATTGTTATATCAGATGTTTACTAGGTCAACTATTTCGTCTTTGTTGGCCCATCCATTAAATTTTTGAGTTAGCTTCTACATTATACGCCAGAGACATAAATGGTGATGTGAGTGTGGAAAGATTTTCTTAATAGCCGAGCCCATTGTCGTGAACTGATCGGTGATGACTACTTTTGGAGAACAATCATCCATACAAGACAAAAAAGTGGAGAAAAGCCACTCGAATGTGCGAATGGTCTCGTAAGGTAGAAGCGCGCAACATAATAGAACTGACTGTCTATGCTTGTTGACACCAATGGAGGGCGCAAAAGGCATGTCATAGCCGAAAATAGATGATTACTCATATTAATTAGACTATAAACATAAAATTATCATTAACATACAAAGTAATGGCAAAGACAAATGAAACTTTGTGTGTCTGTCAGATAGGTGGTGTTGAATGTAACGACATCACAAAAATACTTATAGGAAACACGGCTCTTGCCGTCTGACTAGAAGACTTTCATTAACCTGCCCTCGCCATCCATCTCGCACAAGTAGTAGAAGTTTGAGCATCTCTTCTGACGATCACCGAAGTAGCAAATGAGAGCTTCCGCATCTCCCTCACCACTCACCAAGCTTGAGCGCACGATGCTGAGCAAGGAGATTTCAGAGATCCAGCTCCATAAACATGAAGGTATTGTATCCCCCTGCCTGGTTGGACATAGAGTGTATAGAGAGGTTCTGTGGTATACCAGCATCATCATTTATCTCCAGTTGTTCACATACAAATTGAGGGATTATGTGAAGGCACCACATATATTGGACCTTGTTGGGCGCACAACCATTGTTGTGTTTGACTTCAACATCATAAATCGTCCACTTTCCATTCAGCTCGTAGTCCTTAGTCGACATCTTAGCTTGACAATCAGTTCTTTCCATGCCGTGATTGCGATGGTGGTAACCCTTATGGCCTTTTGGTTTCTCGACTTTCTTTTCTTTGTTGTAAGCGTAAACATGCAGTGTTGGGATGCCGTAGTACGTATAATTTGAACGCTTAATAACAGCGAACCCAATGCGGTAGGAATATGAAAGGTAGAAATTATAGGCATCATCTAGCAAATTCAACACCATCCAACAATAGGTTCGACGATGTCACCAAATCCCTCGAATACATTGATGATGTTGACTAAGTACGGCTTATAGGGGGATAAATTGGCCCAAATCGTGCGAAAGTGTGATTTTAAAATTCTTTTATAATATTGTAATATTTAGTTTGTTTTACTTTTAATTGATGGTTGTATTAATACAAATTGATAATAACAATTAAAAGTAAATAGATAGAAACGAGAAATGGATCAATACCAAACACGCAAACTTGTTGACGAAGTTTGGCTAGGTGGCTGCGTGAGTTATAACCACTATTTTCTTGCTAGCGAACCTTTCTGCATTCACAAGTGCCTAATCTCCGAGCCTTGCCTTTCGGCTCCGTTTACACTAATCCAAATAACGTTTCTTTACAAGACTTGAATCACCGCTCCCTTTACAACACGTAGTGAATCGATAAAACAAAACTTGAACCAGATTTCTTTCGATCCAAACTAACAAACCAGATTTCTTTCAATCCAAACTAACAAATAGCTTACAAAGTTTCTCTCAAATCTCACAAGATTTTGAGTAAATTTATTATCATACCAAAAGAGAGAAAATATTCCTTTTTTATTTTTGAAAATAGAGGAATGGATCATGAAAAATGGATTGGATTTTTCTTTTTAAAGGTGAGAGAGAATCCAAGTAAAAAAGAGCCCATTATAGGCTATTTCATTCTGGACGGAATTATTCTGTTCAGAACGGAATAGCAACCGTTAGAATAACTCAAAAATTCAAACATTCCATTATGGACGGAATAATTCCGTTCTGGACGGAATATCACGTTCTGGACGGAATAAATAACTTTTCATATAGTTTTAACAGAGGGATTCGTTCCGAACGGAATCACTGTTCATCATTCCTTTCGGAACAGAATCACTATTCACAGCCCAAGTCAAAAGTGGAAAAAAGTTATTTTTGAGTTATTTTGCAATATTTTTTCTCTCAATTTTAATACTTAAATAAAATAACTCAAAATGAAATTAACCTATTTAAAACTAAAGACTTAAGAAGTGCTCCAACGTTTGATAACTTGAGAGATGTGAGTCGCCTTCTTGTCTTTAGGAGAATTAAGAAGTTTCTTTTACAGCTAATTCTTCATATCCGATTTCTTGACGTGAATTCTTCTAGGTTTGAAAATCATTCCCAAGATTATATTAGTAGCTCGGAATAGGTTTAAATATCATCAAACTGAGAACCAGAAAATTCCCCTTTTGATGATTTTCAAAACCTATTCCGAGAGTGTAACAAGTTTTATTACTTCTCTCACTTTTTGAAAAACATTCAAAAGCGATCATCAAAGAGAGAGAACAACTATCCCCCTAAGTCGATGCCCCCCCGAGTCTAATAACCCTTTTTAAAAATAATTTACAATAAATGATTTTTGTAGCGAGAACTTCGCTATTAATTTAGGGTATAGTAAAAAGTTTCAAATAGATGATTTTACAACAAATTTTCTTCAAGACTAAATTTAATATTTTGAAATATCATTATATATTATTAAAATATATATATATATATATATATATATATATATATATATATATATATATATATATATATATATATATATATATATATATATATATATATATATATATATATATATATATATATAGTCTTTTAAATGAAGTTGAAAAACAAAAGTTTCTAAATGAAAAAAAATGAGGTGAAATAGAAAACACAAATAATAATTTATAATGAGTAAATGAAAACTAAGCTTTGAATCAACTCCCCCTTAGAATATGGTTAATTTAAATTGGGAAAAAATCGAAGCATCTAGGTGGACTTCTATTTCTCCTCATTTAATGAGGAGTTCCTATCAATATTCCTATCCTTCCACAACACATGTACTTCGGTGAAGTACTTGTTTTGCGCAAAAGGCACTCCAAGGAAATATGACCTATTTTGCAACAATAGTTGCATATGTAGGGTTTTGGACGTTCATAACGCAGCGGAAAAATAAAAATTTCGTCCAAAACCAATCCGAGGATTCGTGCGTATTGGTTAAATCAAAGAAATAAATCTTAAAGATACCTTTCGGATTATGCTTAATCCGTGACGCTCAAACCATGCGTGTTGTCGATGCGCCTCTAAACCGGTTACCGTCCTAACCGACTTTCCGTCCGTCTAGGCCGTCTAGGTCGGATCGGGCGGAAGTCATCTACCGCACACACAATCGGCCTCCACCGAAACTCTCAATAATCTGTTCTCATCTTCTTAGGCCGAATAGATCACAAGCGCCGAAAGTATGAATGCCTCTACCGGACTTTATTATGTAAGAAGCAATTTCCATATTTTCTAGAGGGGTAGATAATGCCATTCATGAATTAGGAGGCCGACTTTCGTCCCTGCTCGACGGGTGAGTCTTGCAATCAAGCTCCCTATATCCACACGAACAAACTTCTTAAAACAGGAAGAAGAACATTATATATGCTATTAGCTTGTTCTCCTCTTGCATAAGAAAACTCTTCTTATTTTATCTCACAAAAGATGTATATAATCCCTCTCATATAATCACACTCTTCGTTTTTGTCATACAAAAAGAAAGCACCCTTTCATAATTTTGTCATACAAATTAGAAAGTATATTTTCTCTCTTTTGTCTCACAAAAAAGAATGTGAAATAATGAGAGAGAGAATAATGTGTTGTGTTGTGTTGTGAATTTGGAGCCCTCTATGTCCTTATATAGAGGTGAAGAGTCATGTCTCTTCATACTAAAAGATGTGTATGACATCACTCATCATTATCCATATGCCATCATGATCTTTTGTGCTCATAGTCTTTATATAATACATATATATCACATCTTATCACATAAGATGACAACATATTTTGTGACATTCTTATGCAACTCATCATGTCACTAGGATTTTCTGCGCCCGTTTCAGTTTGTTCTTTGTGTGTGACCCTGTAGGTTCATTTAATGTTGGTAATAGACTTAACAGTCCATAAATCATGAGCGGACTCTAGCAAGCCATCATGACTACCCAATTTAAGTGAATATCGGTGATCCGATTTACCTAATCAACAATCACGTATTTAGTCCCTTTGTCACGCGATATCTATATCGATCATAAGGCATGTAATATGCCATCCTTATATAAATCGATTAATATTTCTTGATCCCAAATTAAACTCAACAAGAACAAATAACATTAATAACTCTTATTAATTCATTTGAGTATGGCCATACATTTCTTCAGTTCAATTCATCAAGAGGCCTAAAGATATCTCTCTCATTTATGAGAGGAACAAATCCCGTCTTGATTGCACTCATCCCTCTACATAATTCATTGTATACCTAATCATAACCGTTATGACCACCCGGTTAAAGGCAGTGTTAGATTATATTAAAGTATAAAATTACTGATGTTGGGAACCGAGACAATCTCAGGTCAAAGGACTATAAATACTTTATGTTACAAGAATCTCTAATGACGTAAAACATGTTGCATTCTTATGGCGGGTCAGTCCAGTATATGGTCTCTAACATATACCTATGTTAATGACTTGATAACTATTTATCCATGATCAGTAAAACATAATCATGAGTCAACTAATATACTGGTGTACATTTATAGCTTATATATAGATATATATTTATATGTATCTGCAAGTATATTTTTCTCCACAAATATCCTATAAATGACCAGGACGATTTAGAATAGCATTCATAACACTTTATAGTTTTACTATCAAAGTCACGCACTTTGATGACATAAAGCTGAATTGCATATTCATGGTCTATTTTAATTATATTAAAATAACCTTTACGCACATATTAAATGAAATATCTTAGAATAAATATTATGTTTGTTATTACAATCCATCATCTAGGTCACAAACACTTTGGCCTAGGGCATAACACCATCAATCTCCCACTTGCACTAGGCCAAATCAACCAAGTATCTCATACTCATTGATCTATGTGGTATCACATACCAGTTGACCTAATATGATCACCATCATGTAAGGGATTGGGTTCTTAAATGGATTATCAAACATTGTCATATGCAAATGCTTTGCATATTTTTATGTCCACCATAATCTAAGAAGAATACTTTATCCTTCTCAAGTATATAATCATAATCTTGATTATTATTTAGTGACTTTCACTAAGATTAAACTTATCTATGCTTGTTACACTTAATTCACATCATATGTAATTATGCTCCCATTGAATTTCTTGTCAACATAAGATTTATCTTTAATTTTTGATAAAACCAAACTGTTTGGTTATTTCATCAAATAATAAATATTCACCTAGAGATGATTGCTTTAATTCATAAATGAATTTATTCAACTTGCAAACTCTTTTCAAAAATTTTAGGATAGACAAAACTCTCAAGTTGTATCATATACATACTTTCATATGTTTCTATTAAGAAACAGTGTCTTGACATCCACTTGGCATCTTTTATAGTCATACTATGAACATATGCCCAAGAAAATTCTGAAATACATTTGCATGATGACTTGGAAAAATATTATCATAGTCTATACTATGAGTTTAACTTAACCATAAATCATGCATTATATGTTTGCACACTATCCATGTCGGTCTTTCTTTTAAAACCGTATTTCCATCTGATGGATTAATCAAATTCAAAACTTGATTGTCTGACATGGATTACATCTCAACTTTCAAAGTTTCTAACCATTAGAGCCTTGACTCATCATAGTCTATTAGTAGAATGTGGACTCATCATCTATGAGTACGAAATTTTTATCATTAGACATGAAAAATCTATATTTTTCGGATTTGCGATAAATTCTAATAGATCTACATGAATACATTTATGTTATATACTCAGACTCTTCAACATCTTGAGAGTCTAGTTGATTAATTGCAGATTCAATCACTAGTTGAAATCTGAATTAATTTCCATCCGAGCATTACTGTCAGTATGTGGAATTTGAACTTTTCAAATTTACTCCCACTAATTCTTTTGGAAACACTTCTTCCAAAGAGATATAATTTTCGAGTAACAAACACTTTGTTCTCATATTAGTTATAGAAGTAATATCCTTTACTTTTCTTAGGATATTCCACAATAAGCACTAATCCGATTAGATGCATGATACTTAAATTAAGTATCATATCCTCAAATCTTGATAAAAGATAATCTGATACACCTACCAGTCCATATCGCATATGGAGTCTTTTACAACTGCTTTAGATGGAATTATATTCAGTATGAACGCAATAAGAGCGTAACCCCAAAAGAAATAGAAGATATATTTGACTCATCATAATCGAACTATATCTAATAAAGTTCGATATAGTTATCATGAGGATCAAACACTTGGTTCTTGACTCCTCGATCTCATAAAAGAAATTTGATTTTTCGAAGCCAAGTTTTATTCTCTACTTCATTATTTGTAACTTTTGAACTTTTCAAAATATTCAAAGTTATTATTTTAATAAAGCAATGAAGTAGTTTTCTCTAGCACCTTCACTCATTGATGAACATACATCATTATGTATGAAAGCCAATAAGTAACTTGCTTTCACCTTACTTTGTGAAAGACGTATATGTTATCTTGTCTAATAAATAAGTTACACATGTTTCAAATGATTCAAAATCAAATGAATTTGAAAATCCATCTTAATGGATTTAATAATTGTTCATCTTATTTAAGTAGACCAAACGACAATGCTATTTAAATTCTTAACATTAATGTTATAGATAGAGTTAAAATTATCTTGTTCGATATAACACATAAGGTAATTTTTCTATTGGAATATTTCCAAAGAAAATTGACATTTGTGAATGGTGAAATTATTATTCTCAATAATAAATTAATAACCATTCATAGATAAACTCGAACTATAGATAATACAAAATTTATTGTCGATATTAAATAACAATTATTGATTTCGGCGATAAGTCCAAAAAGGCAATGTAAATAAATAAGTTGCTTGAGAAAATGCAACAACTTTTGCTGCATTTGTCACTCATATGTTAACATCATATTTACTCAATAGTCTACAACTTTGTCAGCACATTTTCACAAATGTATGATTCACATCGTGTATCTAATACACATGATGTGAAATAGACAAGTTAATTTCTATAACAAAAATACTTGAAGCGATTGTCACACTATCCTTTCATTCCCTTTTTCATATCTTTTTGAGAAATTATGGTTTCTTTCAATGAACCGATTCACTGCAAAAGATACTAATTTCTTACCTAAGGCTGAAGCCTCGACAACATCATGCCCTTATCTTTGGGAGTGCTTTTTATGTTCCTTTTAAGCACGAGAACATTATTGACAACACTTGTCCATGTTCATGTTAACGATTATTAGGATCTTATGTTATCTATCATTCTCAAGGACCTATTGTGAGACATAGATAGATATATTATTCGATTTGAATAATATGCAAAGACTATTATTCTTTAAATATTTCATATAATGGCTCCCACTATTTTTTAATCAAATCAATAACCCTCAATCGCATTGATTCGAAAACTTTCAATCCAGGAAGTTTCATAGTGAGACAAGATCCATATTTCAATTAAGTCCTAAGTGAGCTTTGGCTCATCGTCCAGAAATTAACTTATTTATGTAGGAATAATTCCAATTGTATCTCATACAAATCTTGAACAACATAGGATAAGCATCATATGCCCGACGTATATATCCTATCGTATGCCCCGAGCCCAAGTCCGACTTGATAGCCCAGTTAAGTCAAACCATGTCTAATCATCGGCAAAATAGTACCCAACACACTCAGGTTTGGCATGACCTATGTTGGCTCCCATTTTCCACATTCTCTCCTCCTAAGATTGTCCCTACATACCCAGCTTTGGCATGACCTATGCAGGGTCGATCAGAGTATCGAGAGATTTAGACTTATGGAAGGCACTTCACGACTTAACATTGTTTTGAGGGATTTTATTTAATATTATATGTTATTATGCAATATTCAAGGAACATCATATGTACTAATCGAATAAAGATAATAATAATGATATATCATGGCCTTGATCTTTATGAACTAACATAAAGATTTCCTAATATATGTTTCATCTCCATGAAATTTTTCTTAGATTGTATTTGGAAATCTTATCTCCATGTATAGAAATCGATGAACTCTTTCATCAGCATGATGTGTGGTTAAAAATGAACTTGTCATCTTAATGATGTATTCATGATGGACGATGAACTCCTTCATCTCCATGATGGATGTGTTATGCCTAATGAACTCTTTCATTATATCAACACGTATCAAATATAAACATAATCATATTATGTTTCGATTATTTAACCATTTATAAAATATATATATATATATATATATATATATATATATATATATATATATATATATATATATATATATATATATATATATAAGGCTTACGAATGCGAATTCGGGGCACGGTCATCATTGTCAACATTTGATAAGTCAAAAATCAATATTTGATTTGGTCAACATTTGACTAGGTCAACGATCAACATTTGACAAGGTCAACAGTCAATGGTCAATATTTTGACCAGATCATGATCAACTTTTGACCAATTTAATGGTCAACAGTCAAGGAGTAAATTAGTATAGTCAACTGTCAACAATTAACAGTCAATACAATCAACAGTCAACATACTCCACAGTCAACACAATGGGTCAACAGTCAAGTGTCAACATGATCAACATGGTCAACACCTGGTCAACTTTGTCAACACATATTTTTCTACACATTAATACATCATAGGCATCTTTTCATGAATTCAATACATCACTTGCAACTTTTCATGAAATAATGTATCACATGCACCATTTCAAAAAAGTAATTCATGGTATGCACTCTTTCATGAAGACACAACTATTCAAGAGGTCGCAACTCTTGCGATTGCACCTTTTTGGTCGTACCTCTTAGTTGCGCATGTCGATTACACCCATTGATCTCACCTCTTGGTCGCAACCGTTAGTCGCAACCTATTGGATGTGATATTTGGATCATATCCATTGGTCACACCCTTTAGTCACACCCTTTGGTCGCACCCATTTGTCGCAACCTTATGGACGTGACATTTGGATCGCATCCTTGGTCACACCCTTTAGTCGCACCATTTGGATCGCATCCTTGGTCACACCCTTTGGTCGCATCCGTTGGTCGCAACCTTTCGTCGCGTCTTTTAGATGTGACATTTGAATCACATCCCTTGACACTCGTAAGTCGCACCCTTTGGTCGCATCCGTTGGTCGCAACCTTTCGTCGCGTCTTTTGTAAGTGCCATTAAATGAAGTTGAAAAGCAAAAGTTTCTAAATGAAAAAAAAATGAGGTGAAATACAAAACACCAAATAATAATTTATAATGAGTAAATGAAAACTAAGCTTTGAATCAAACCCCCCTTCGAATATGGTTAATTTAAATTGGGGAAAACTCGAAGCATCTAGGTAGAGTTCGATTTCTCCTCATTTAATGAGGAGTTGCTATCAATATTCCTATCCTTTCGCAACCACATGTACTTCGGTGAAGTACTTGTTCTGAACAAAGGGCACTCCAAGGAAATATGACCTATTTTGCAACAATAGTTGCATATGTAGGGTTTCGGACGTTCATAACGCAGCGGAAAAATAAAAATTTCGTCCAAAACCAATCCGAGGATCCGTGCGTATCGGTTAAATCAAAGAAATAAATCTTAAAAATACCTTTCCGATTACGCTTAATCCGTGACACTCAAACCTTGCGTGTTGTTGATGCGCCTCTAAACCAGTTACTGTCCTAACCAATTTTCCGTCCGTCGAGGCCGTCTAGGTCAGATCGTGCGGAAGTCATCTACCGCACACACAATTGGTCTCCACCGAAACTCTCAACAATCCGTTCTCATCTTGTTAGTCCAAATAGATCACAAGCGCCGAAAGTACGAATGCCTCTTCCGGTATCCACACGAACAAACTTTTTAAAATGGGAAGAAGAACAATATATATTCTAGTAGCTTGTTCTCCTCTTGCATAAGAAAACTCTTCTTATTTTATCTCACAAAAGATGTATATAATCCCTCTCATATAATCACACTCTTTCGTTTTTGTCATACAAAAAGAAAGCACCCTTTCATAATTTTGTCATACAAATTAGAAAGTATATTTTCTCTCTTTTGTCTCACAAAAAAGAATGTGAAATAATGAGAGAGAGAATAATGTGTTGTGTTGTGTTGTGAATTTGGAGCCCTCTATGTCCTTATATAGAGGTGAAGAGTCATGTCTCTTCACATTAAAAGATGTGTATGACATCACTCATCATTATCCATATGCCATCATGATCTTTTGTGCTCATAGTCTTTATATAATACATATATATCACATCTTATCACATAAGATGATAACATATTTTGTGACAGTCTTATGCAACTCATCATGTCACTAGGATTTTCTGCGCCCGTTTCAGTTTGTTCTTTGTGTGTGACCCTGTAGGTTCATTTAATGTTGGTAATAGACTTAACAGTCCATAAATCATGAGCGGACTCTAGCAAGCCATCATGACTACCCAATTTAAGTGAATATCGGTGATCCGATTTACCTAATCAACAATCACGTATTTAGTCCCTTTGTCACGCGATATCTATATCGATCATAAGGCATGTAATATGCCATCCTTATATAAATCGATTAATATTTCTTGATCCCAAATTAAACTCAACAAGAACAAATAACATTAATAACTCTTATTAATTCATTTGAGTATGGCCATACATTTCTTCAGTTCAATTCATCAAGAGGCCTAAAGATATCTCTCTCATTTATGAGAGGAACAAATCCCGTCTTGATTGCACTCATCCCTCTACATAATTCATTGTATACCTAATCATAACCGTTATGACCACCCGGTTAAAGGCAGTGTTAGATTATATTAAAGTATAAAATTACTGATGTTGGGAACCGAGACAATCTCAGGTCAAAGGACTATAAATACTTTATGTTACAAGAATCGCTAATGATGTAAAACATGTAGCATTCTTATGGCGGGTCAGTCCAGTATATGGTCTCTAACATATATCTACGTTAATGACTTGATAACTATTTTTCCATGATCAGTAAAACATAATCATGAGTCAACTAATATACTGGTGTACATTTATAGCTTGTATATAAATATATATTTATATGTATTTGCAAGTATATTTTTCTCCACAAATATCCTATAAATGACCAGAGAGGATTTAGAATAGCATTCATAACACTTTATAGTTTTACTATCAAAGTCACTCACTTTGATGACATAAAGCTGAATTGCATATTCATGGTCTATTTTAATTATATTAAAATAACCTTTACGCACATATTATATGAAATATCTTGGAATAAATATTAAGTTTGTTATTACAATCCATCATCTAGGTCACAAACACTTTGGCCTAGGGCATAACACCATCAGCATAACGTACAAGCGAGGTTCGGAGTCTCATCAGTACCTTTTTCAAAATGATTTTTATAGTGAAAAGTAAGCTTGGCTTTCCTTAGTCTCGGTTCGGTCGACTTGGCACTAAAAATGTTTGATTTTGAAAAATTGTTTGACTTTGCAAAATTGTTTAAGTTTGAAATTTTTTGTTTTTGGTGTATATTAGTGTAATGTTTGGGAGCTCGATTTTGCGATTCATTATATTGAATTTTTCTTGGGATGTGCGTATTAATTATTTCATAAAAATAACCATTTAGACCTCGTTTATAAAGTCGTTCGGTTGTGACACCATGGTTAACTTCATGAGCTTTTTTTAAATTATTAAAATAATTAAATCTATTATTATTGTATTTATTATTGTTATTAAAAATATTAAAAGTTTGGTTTTTAACATTTTTACCCTTAGGATAGTTTCGATACATAAATGTATTTCTTCGACTATTCTTAGATGGATTGAGCTCCATTTTTGATATATGGTCTTTGGATTTTGAAGAAACGGATTTCGATCCGATTTTCTTCTTGAACCCTAAACCTGTTTTGTCATTTGGTTTTTGTCCTATTAAAATATTGTCTAAATTAAATATAGTTGTGACATTTTTGGCACAAGTGAATTTGAGGGATTTTATTTTTATTTTTCAAACTTACTATTTCAACTTTTAAATGATTTATTTCATTTAAATTTTTTTCAAAATCACAAGTATTATTATTATTTAAATCATTATTATTTAATAAATTTAATTTTTCAAATTCTTTAAGTTGTGTTTTATACGACCTTAACGAGGCTTCAGATACTATCAATAGTTCTTGAGTACTGACAAGATACTCCTGAACCTTTTCCAACTCTTGTTCTACATTTTTAACCACATAATCAAAACTTTGACCAATTACTTCATTTAAAACATAATTTAAAGTTGGATCTAAATATACCTCATGACTCATGTCACAGAAAGAATCCGAAGATGTTGTGGCGAGTGAGGATGTTGTGGGAAGAGAAGGAGGAAGTGATAGTCATCCTTGCTTGCAGAGCATTTCTTGAATCGCTTGCTCACATACCTCATTGACGTTGTCGAGTGGCATAAAAACGACATTCGCCATGTCCGATTCGGAGTCGGAATCCGATTCGGCGGAGTTGGAGGAGTCGCTCGAGTAGCTCCTTGACTTCTTCTTCTTGTTCCACGGTGCAAGTTCGGGATGAAGCGTATAACAATTGTCCACCGTATGTCCCATCTTGTTGCACTTAAAGCAATATGACTTCTTGTTGTTTCGTTGACGGTTGTCATTAAACCGTTTCTCATGTGCTCGTAGATCACCGTATCGTCGTAGCAAACATGCCATCTCGTCATCCTCGTCGTTTGAGGTGGATGCCGGCATCGCTACGTTTCTAGGTTGTTGAGTGTCGACAATCACTTGCTTGAGTCGAGATTCGAAGTTACGGAGGTAGTTGATGAGGTCCTCCGGCCCAAGTTCTTGCGTTGCCATCATTATTTCCAATGACACTCGAAGTATTTCCCAACTCGGTGGCATTGCTCTTAAGAGTTTTCCTACAACTCGATCATCCGTTAGTTTTTCTCCTAAAGCGGTGTATCCATTTCAGATATGTGACATGCGAGTGTACATATCCTCAACGGATACATCTTCGATCATTTGAAAACAATCAAATTGTTGTTCTAGACCTAATAATTTTTTTCTTTTCATTTGATTGTTTCCTTCAAATCGATTTAGGAGAACACTCCACATTTGTTTTGAACTAAGACAACCATCAACTATAATGGATAAATAATTTATCATGTTTGTAAGAATAAGATTTTGTGCCATTATGTCTTGTGTCAAATTGAGTTTTGTATTTGCACTAAGGTTTACGGTGCTATCGGTTTCGTAAGTTACGGTATACCCTTTTTCAACTACCTCTTGAAAACCATGTAGGAAGAAGGCGTTGGTCATGTATTTCTTTCATATATTCCAATTTTTAACATCAAGCTTGTCGGGGTAAGTGATTAGAACTCAGTTGACTTGAGGAAAGGTCGCCGTGAATCAAAATATAGGTTATTTCAAGTTTTAATTTGAAAAGGTCAGTACACCCGCTTTGATACCAATTGTTGACTAATTACAGCCTATAGGGGGGGTAAATAGGTCTAAATCGTGCGGAATGTGATTTTAAAATTCTTTTATAATGTTGTAATTTTTGGTTTGTTGTACTTTTAATTGATGGTTATATTCATACAAATTGATTATAACAATTAAAAGCAAATAGATAGAAACGAGAAATGGATAAATACCAAACACACAAACTTGTTGACGAAGTTCGGCTAGGTGGCTGCGTGAGCTGTAGCCACCCTTTTCTTGCCAACGAACCTTTCCGCATTTACAAGTGCCTAATATTCAGGCCTTACCTTTCGGCTCCGTTTACACTAATCCAAATAGCGTTGCTTTACAAGACTTGAATCACCGCTCCCTTTACAACACGTAGTGAATCGATAAAATAAAACTTGAATCGGATTTCTTTCAATCCAAACTAACAAACAAGCTCTAACAAATAGGCTACAAAGTTTCTCTCAAATCTCACAAGATTTTGAGTAAATTTATTATCATACGAAAAGAGAGAAAATATTTCTTTTTTATTTTTGAAAATGGAGGAATGGATTATGAAAAACGGATTTCTTTTTAAAGGTGGGAGATAATCCAAGTCAAAAATAGCCTTTTACAGGCTATTCCATTCTGGACAGAATCATTCCGTTCAGAACGGAATAACAACGGTTTAGAATAACTCAAAAATTCAAACATTCCATTATGGACAGAATAATTCTGTTCTGGATGGAATATTACGTTCTGGACGGAATTATTCCATTCTGAATAGAATAAACAGGCGTTTCAGACAGACAGAGGGATTCCGTTCCGAACGGAATCACTATTCATCATTCCATTCGGAACGGAATCACTATTCACAACGCAAGTCAAAAGTGGGAAAAAGTTGTTTTTGAGTTATTTTGTAATATTTTTTTCTCTCAATTTTAATATTTAAATAAAATAACTTAAAATGAAATTAACCTATTTAAAACTAAAGACTTAAGAAGTGCTCCAACGTTTGATCACTTGAGAGATGTGAGCCGCCTTCTTGTCTTTCGAAAAATTGAGAAGTTTCTTTTACAGCTAATTCTTCATATCCGATTTCTTGACGTGAATAAGTTCAAATATCATCAAACTGAGAACAACAGATAAGTGAACAACAGATGAGTGAGGTTTCAGAGTCAATCATCCTACAAATGACATTAAAATTGCAAATCAGATATGGATGGATTATGTCATGACAAAATTTAAAGGCACCTATAACAAGGGGGGAAGCTATCACAAAAATTGACAAATATATTCTACGATAATACATACAACTATTCAGAATTTCTCATGACAGTCACATGAATACTGACTGACCAGTGACATAATGATATTAAACATCACATTCTAAATCGATCATGAGCTACCATGGTCACAAATTTAAATTAGAAATTTATCTTTGAACACGTAAATAGAGCGAGCATAACAACTGTTGGGGTATTTATAACCTTGATTCAAATTAAATATGATTAACCAAAGAGTTAATGAAGGAAATACAACCAAAATAATATAAGCGACAAAACATTAACAACGGAATTGGAATCTAACATGACTGTCAAAAAAAGAGAAATTAATACAATACTGAATGATATGTTCCGATTGAAAATAACAAAAACAAACACTAAAAATGGTAACAAAACAACGCCAAAAAAGGGTTTACTGGATAATTTAATTGTTTACATGAAAACGGCAAATAATCATTGAAGTATATAAGAACTATGTCGTATGTAGCAAATAGAGGAAATCAAAGTGAAAATAAAATACAAGAATCGACCTATTGTTCTATCACCTTGTGAAATGAGGAAGACTGGATAATGCGATCTAGAAGACTTGTCAACTCAATCCTATAGGTTTATAAATCTTGAACACTTGTTTTGAATGAACACAGTGGCAACTCAATCCATTACGTTGTGAACCTGAAAACAAAAAAAAAAAATGAGGCATCTCGAAAAGTTAAATTGTTGAAAACACATGAACTGCTTAAATATTTTTATGCCAGCAATCTCTGAAACCTTGGACTTTCTCTTGCACTATATTCTTTGAAGAAAGATCAATACTGCAAAAAAAAAAAAATGGTTCATCTTTTGAATCAGCCAAATTTTGAATGGGGAATATCGCATATATTAATGATTCAATACCTGATGACTCAGTTCAAGAATCTCCCAATACAAAGCTCAATTTCATCCATCTATAGCAAGAGAAATTCAAATCTATGATAGAGATAGAGGAGGGAAAAGGAGCATTAATTGTGAGATATCAGCGAGATTTTTTACGCGCGAGAAGGTAAACGGGGTCAAATCAACTATCATGTTGGCGTGAATGGAAAAGGTGTAAAATCGACTATCTAAATCGGTAATTAATGCGGATACGCCTGGCTTGACATTGCTGCGTGATCCTGTTTGACAGTAATCGTGTTCAACATGCCACATTTGCCATTTGTTTTTTTTTTTTTTGAAGGAAATAGTTGCCAATATGCAACCTTTTCAATTAATTAATAAGTTTCAATATTTACAATAATTCATCTTCTTAAACAAAAGAAGAACTACCCCACAAAAACAACATGAACTAAATCCTGATTACCCAGCCCTCTAATATTTAAAATACATTAACAAAATATATTTGAGTTAGTCTTCATCCACGTAGAAATCTCAGATTTAAGCTAATAAAAGCATCATTTCGGGGATGATGCCTCCCCTCTAAAAAACAAAGCCATTCCGCTCGTGCCATATGCTCCAACAAGTCCAATCCCACCATGCATCCCAAGTTTTTCTCTTATTTTTGTCGAGAGGCTGTCTAACACTCAACCAGAGTTGTCTGAGAGAGCTTTCTGATTGAAGCATGAGATTTAGGTGGTTGAAGATTAGCTCACATATTCTTTGTGCAAAACTACACTCCCATAACAGAAGGATTGTTGATTCCGTTCAATTGGCGAAGCATGTTAAGCACCATTGCAAAACATTTAATTGCCTCTTTCACAAATTCTCTCTCGTCAGAACCTTATTATGGAGCACTAACCTCAAAAAAACCATCAATTTGAGCGGGATCTTAAATTCGCAGATTAGAGGCAGTGATTGGTCTGGTATGCCAGGAAAATTCAGCCTTTTGTAGACATCTCTAGAGTGGAAGCTGCTTGACTAACGATGATAGAATAGTATCTTTCTCATTATCCGGTTGAAGTATAACTAATTATAATTTGGACTGAAGTGACTCCCATTCTTGTTCTACACGGCTCGAAAGATTCTCGTGTAATATCAGATTCATTCATTGTTTTCACCCGCTTCACTGACTTTTAAAGATTGGTTAAGAGCAAAGAGAACAAGTTTGGATAGTAAGAAGAGAGCGGCATGTTTTTGCCAAAATGAAGTATCGGCTGCATTTCCGATTGTGGTTTTAATACAACTGCTAATCATTGGGACCAACACTAGTAGTGTGTTCCTGAAGAAAGATCTAGTTCTTTTCCAAGAGCGAGGGATGGGGATAGCGGGCTGGCCATAAATGTCTGAAACGTCAAAGTACAAAGTGACTCTCTCTCAACCCAATACCACCGCCGCCATTTTGATAAGAGGGCTAAATTTTGGCATTTTAGGTCTTTTAAACCCAATCCTCCGACTTTTTTTTTGAAATGGCCAAAAAAAAAAAAAAATTAATTAAGGGAATGGCCAAGTTTTAAAAATATTTGCAAAAGTAGCCATTTCGCCCAGCCACCGGGCGAAACACAAGTAGTTTCGCCCAGTAACGGGGCGAAACAGAGCCAATCAAGATTTGCTTAATTAACCCTGTTTCGCCCAGCAGTCGGGCGAAACAAAGCTGTTTTTAGTATCGGTTTATATAAATAACCGTTACAGAATAAAGATTTTAGTATCGGTTTTTTAAAATAACCGTTACAGAATAAAGATTTTTAGTATCGGTTTTTACAAATAACCGTTACAGAATAAAGACTTTTAGTATCGGTTTTTACGAATAACCGTTACAGAAGTCGGGCGAAACAAAGCTGTTTTAGTATCGGTTTATATAAATAACCGTTACAGAATAAAGATTTTAGTATCGGTTTTTTAAAATAACCGTTACAGATTAAAGACTTTTAGTATCGGTTTTTACAAATAACCGTTACAGAATAAAGACTTTTAGTATCGGTTTTTGCGAATAACCGTTACAGAAGGTTCTTTCGCCAGCTCGCTGGGCGAAACATCTGTATAATTCAAACCCGCTGCCGTTAGTTCGAGTGTTTTTTCGAAAATTTTCGAAACAGCAAAAAAAAGGGCGACGCAGAGGTAATTTTCGAAACAGCAAAAAAAAGAGGCGAAAAAAACAGGTATGTTGATTTCTTTGACTTTAGATTTAGTTAATTTTGGTTATTTGCTTAAAATTAGTTTCAAATTAGGTTTATTTGCTCAAAATTAGTTTGAAATTAGGTTTATTTGCTCAAAATTAGTTTCAAATTAGGTTTATTTGCTCAAAATTAGTTTCATATTAGGTTTATTTGCTCAAAATTAGTTTTCCATTTGTGTGGTTGATTTGAAATTAGATTTATTATTTGGTTGATTTTGTTGATATTATTTGGTTGATTTGAAATATTATTTGTAATATTTTTTCAAGTTTAGGTACATATTTATTTTTGAAATTATTTATTTTTGAAATTAATTTTTGTAGTTTAGGTAATGTATATATTTATTTTATAAATTATTTTTCTTGTTTAGGATTATTATTTATATTTTTTTTGTTATAGATATATTTTTTAGTATATTATTTATAGTTTTATTTTTTAAAAGTTTAAAAAATCAAATGTATGCTATGCATTTATTTATTTATTTATTTATGTATGTATGTTTATTTATTTATTTATGTATGTTTATGTATGTTTATGTTTATGTATTTATTTATTTATTTATTATTAGTTTTTATTTATTTATGTTTTTAAAAATCAAATGTTTAAAAAATCAAATGTATGTTTATGTATGTATGTTTATTATTAGTTTTTATTAGTAGTTTTTATTTATTTATTAATATTATTTTATTTAATAATATTATTTTATTTATTTATTTATATTACTTTATTTTTTAAATAAAGATGTCATCTGACGCGGGACCTAGTCGGCCAAATTATGCGCTTCAGTCACAACAACACATGCATCGGGCGAACGAATTTGGCAACACTGAAGATGTAACTATCAAACCCATGCGTTACCGACAACTTGAAGTTCCGGTAATTTTTTTTTTAATATATTAATTAGAAATTTTTTTAGAAAGTAAAAAAAAATCATATGTATGTTATTTATTTATTTATTTTATTTATTTATGTTTCTGCAGGTTCCATGGGACGATCGGTATGCCCCTTTTTTGAAGAAAGCAACCTTACTACAAACTGCCAGGATGGGTTGGCTGGATTACGACATCAGACTGATAAGCGCTCTGCAGGAACATTGGAGACCGGAAACACACACGTTTCATCTGCCTGTTGGTGAGATGACCATAACGCTAGATGACGTTTCGTGTTTGTTGGGAATGCGGACGGACGGTGAGGCAATGTGTTTAAATAATAAAGATGTTGATTGGAAGGGAAAAGTCACGCAACTACTCGGGAAAAAAATCCCGGAATTGGAGTTTAAGGGAAATGGGAGAAGCAAAATTTTATTGAGAAGAACATGGTTGAAAAATAATTTTTCCGATTTGGAAATTGATGCTCCGGAACAGAAAGTCGAGCAGTATTGTAGAGCCTACATGCTTGCATTATGTGGGGATGTATTATTTACGGAAGCTTCGGGAGATTGTGTTTCAGCACTGCCTCTGCTTTTATTAGAGGACATGTCGGTTTTAGATAGATGGGCATGGGGTAGTGGAGTTCTTGCGTACCTTTACAGGGCATTGTGTAAAGGTACGCATAAGAAACGAAAAATATGGGAGGGTGTATCATGTTGCTTTGCAATCGTGGGGCATGGGAACATATCACTTTGTCGGACGACCCGTTCCTAAAGATGTACGCAAGGAACTGCAGGATATGGCGAATGATGGTGATGAAGATGAGAGACCAACGGTTGGTTTTTTGTGGAAAGATTGTACTCAATACGCGGATATAACACCTCATCGGCATTTGCCGACACATCGCGATCAGTTCGACAGTTTGGTCGACACTCAGGTGGTTTGGACACCTTATGACGCATTCCGTCATATACTCCCGCCGATAGTTGAGCACGAAAAAACTATGGGGCTTCTTACAGTGCCATTGATGTATTTTTGGATTGTCGAGATGCATCGTCCGGAGCGGGTGTTGCGTCAGTTCGGGTATGCGATGGAAGTACCCCCAAATTGCGAGTACGACAAACGATTGCACGATATCGCAAATTACCGTGGAAATGATTGGCCTACCGTACATTCGGCTTATCCGGGCCGAGTGGGAAGAGAAACGCTTGGGACGTGAAAGAAATATTCCTTCATGGCGGCCGTACGACCCTAGCCAGTATGATGCATACTGGAATTGGTATAGAACGGCAACCGATCCTTATGTGCAGTCCGATATCCCGCATGCTACGGTATCGTATCATCCGATGGTTCCGCAAAAAGGAAAGCGGTAATGAAAATAATTGACTATTATTTATATTATTATTTATTCATATTATTTTAGTTTTTTAACATTACTCAAATATTATTTTTTAGCATGCATTTCTTTTGGAGGCCTGCAAACATGGGTTCGAAGCGCTAAAAGCCGAGTGCCAGGATGTACCAGGGAAATTGAAAAAATTGTTAGGGTGCATACGGAGCAGCATAAAGGAAAGTAATGAATATGAGGGCGACTTCGATTGGGGTTCGATCATCGAACATGTTGGAGACGAAGGAGGAGACGGAGGAGGGGAAGGAGGAGGCCAAGGAGGAGACAGAGATGAAGGAGTTAGTCAGATTACTCAGGTTCAGCCTCAGGCGCAGCCAGGACGCGGAGGAGGAGGGGGAGGGGGGAGAGGAAGACACGGAGGACGCGGGGGAACACGAGGAGGAGGAGGAGGCCGCCGGCATTACTGACTATGTTTACTTTTTGGACTATGTTTTGTTAATTTAGATTGATATTTAAACTATTTTAGAGAGCTCACTATGTGTCTTTAATTTACAAATCAAAATACATAAACATAGAATACAATCCATAAAATATTACAAATTAAAATACATAAACATAAAATACAGTACATAAAACATAGAATACAATTCATAAAACATTACAACCCACAATAAATAAACATAAACTACCATACATAAAACACTACAACCTTCTCGGACATTTTGTTTTCGTGTGCCCTGCTACTCCGCAAATACTGCAATGTTTTCTACGATCTGCGTTGTCCATGACATCCATACTATTATGAAAGCGTTTCTCCTGTCTTCTTCCACGCTTGTTGGTTCCACGGACATTTTTCCTCATAAGTTTCTCAGGAGGAACCAACGTACCAATAAAAACTTTTTCACGTTCAACCCACTGTTCTCTATCCTTTATCGGATAAAAACTTCCTTCATATGTATGTTTAAGGTGATCCAGTGAAAAATGTTGATGTATAAAATACTCGGGACTAACACCTCTGCGTATGCAAACTGCTACCAGATGCGAACAAGGATAGTGATATAGCATCGGTTTCTGACAACTGCATTTGCCTTCATTGAAATTCACATGGAAGCTCTTTCCCCCTACCTTGGAACCACTAGATCCT
Source organism: Juncus inflexus (assembly GCA_024447665.1). Classification (NCBI taxonomy): domain Eukaryota; kingdom Viridiplantae; phylum Streptophyta; class Magnoliopsida; order Poales; family Juncaceae; genus Juncus; species Juncus inflexus. The sequence goes on along the minus strand of JAJHPC010000009.1, from coordinate 7,072,687 downwards.
GTTATCACCTCATAAACACCGTTTTCGACATTGAAGGTAGTGACTCGATGCGCACGCGCCTTAACTGTTTCATTCTCCATTTTTTCCATCACTTCCTTTTCCCACATTCTATTATTCATTTCCAAATTTGAAGCTATCTCGCGCTTGTTGACAAAATAACTATTCAGCTTGTAGAATGTCTCCATCACAATAGCCGTAACGGGAAGCTTCCTCATACCCTTGAAAACATAATTCATCACTTCTGCATGATTACTAGTAGGAATACCCCACCGGCGACCTTCTGTATCATACGCGAACGCCCATTTTGATTTATCTTTTTTATTTAACCATTCCCACGCCTCATTATTTTTATCCTTTAATATTTTATATAGCTTCTTAAATTTAAATTTGGTGGGCGCCTTAACTAGTGGTACAATCAATTTAACCAATGTTTTGTCTGATACAGTGCTACTGAAATTTGCTTCTAAATGCCGCATGCAATAACGATGATAGCTGTTAGGTTCCTTCCATTTCAATCTGTCATCATTCATTGCACGAATTATTCCGGCATGCCTATCCGAAATCACACATAAACCTTTGCGATGGCCGATCAAAGTACCCAAACACCCAAAAAACCAACCCCACGTTTCTACCCTCTCCTTATCAACTAAAGCAAAAGCTAAGGGAAATAATTGACCATTTGCATCGCTAGCGACTGCCATCAATAAGCATCCTTGATATTTTCCGGTTAGAAATGTTCCATCTACTGTTATGACAGGCTTGCAAAACTCAAATCCTTTAAGTGATGGACCAAATGCCCAAAAAATACCTTCGAACTCCTCCTCACCAGCACGGTTTTTGGGACCTCTCCAAAATGCATATTCAGTAGTAGGATTTGCTGAATATATTGCTGCCATCAATTCAGGAAGCAAATTATATGCCCCCTTCCAATCGCCAAACAAGAATCTAAGCGCGTGTTGCTTGGTGTGCCAAGCCTTCCAATATGATATGGTATATTCAAATTTTAATTTGACGGTTTCCACTAGGGTTACTGGTTTAATTACTAAATCTGCTCTAACGACATCTAGAATTAGCCCCGCAATAAATGCACTTGTTAATTGTTTGTGGTCGTTGTTAGGTTGTTGATTAACACATACGTGTGGTTGGGTCAATTTTTTAATCTCAAACTCATGTCGTTTATTTTTGCATGCATACAGCCTCCAATCACAGCCAGCGCGGTCATCTTGTAGCTTGCAGACTACAGTGTAGAGCGTTTTGTTCGATTTGGAGACTACAAATTCTCGGTGATGCATGACGCTGTATAATTTTACGGCCGATTGTAGCTCTGCTTTCGTGTCGAACGTCTGTCCCTCATACAAACTATTATCGCTACTCACATGCATGCTCTTACCATACAAGATATCGATTTTCGCTTCTTCCCACATAGTAGTATCTTCAAACTCTTTCGTCGGAGGATTACCGAAAGTTCCTACACTAACCATCTCACCCACTTCCGTATAATTGTTCATAACATCCATTTCTGGTTCGTCGCCTTCTTCCATTTCTGGCACTTCATCTTCATCATATTCGTCCTCTTCAACATTTTCAAACTCATCTTCGTCGCCTTCTTCCATTTCTAGCACTTCATATTTATCACGATTTATTACAGGTTCTAACCTCTCAAGCTCGTCATCATTAAAAGGTACATTTGATCTACTACTAGTTCCTACATAGGATTCTCTACTTTGGATGCGTTCAACGTATATTTCTAATTCAGGCCAACCGTGTTCACCATATTTGATGTACTGAGCAAAACTAGCTAACTGTGAATCATTCGAAATTTTGACTATCTTAAAATACAAACAATCATTCATACGGTAAGGAAACCTACCACTAATTTTAAGATCGTCACTATTAGGCCAACCGGTGGTAGCATGAATTTCTAAACACAATCTATAATAATTTCTATTTCTACTACGCGGGAGAAAAATACCTTCTTGTGGAGAGTAATTGTATCCGCTCGAATCTTCAACAATTTGACCATTGTAATATAGAAATATTTCAGAATTTTGTGGCATTTTCTTGATAAGGAGAAAGATATAAAGAGAAGAAGTTTGCAAGAGAGACTTATGAGATTTAATTTTTTGATGATCAAGTATAATAAGAGGACTCTTTAAATAGAAATCTAAATCATATACCTAAAAATCCTGAGATTCCTCCTATATTCTAGCATGTTAAATCAATGTTACCCACTAAATAAAAAGCTAAATTGTCATTTCAATCAAAAAAGTAAATATTCTCTAGTACCCTATATCTCGAACCCTAAACACCTAAAAATCCTGAGATTCCTCCTATATTCTAGCATGTTAAATCAATGTTACCCACTAAATAAAAAGCTAAATTGTCATTTCAATTTTTTGATACAGATTTATTTTATTTATTTTTTCCATGTAAAAAAGCTAAAAAATCTGTTTTTTTTTTTTTGTTTCGCCCGAAAAAGTCGGCGAAACACGATCTTTATTCTCAGAACGGTTATTTGAACAAACCGATACTAAAAGTCTTTATTCTGTAACGGTTATTTTAAAAAACCGATACTAAAATCTTTATTCTGGTAACGGTTATTTATAAAAACCGATACTAAAAACAGCTTTGTTTCGCCCGACTTCTGTAACGGTTATTCGTAAAAACCGATACTAAAAGTCTTTATTCTGTAACGGTTATTTGTAAAAACCGATACTAAAAGTCTTTATTCTGTAACGGTTATTTTAAAAAACCGATACTAAAATCTTTATTCTGTAACGGTTATTTATATAAACCGATACTAAAACAGCTTTGTTTCGCCCGACTTCTGTAACGGTTATTCGTAAAAACCGATACTAAAAATCAATATTCTGTAACGGTTATTTGTAAAAACCGATACTAAAAGTCTTTATTCTATAACGGTTATTTTAAAAAACCGATACTAAAATTTTTATTCTGTAACGGTTATTTATATAAACCGATACTAAAAACAGCTTTGTTTCGCCCAGCAGGGTTAATTAAGCAAATCGTGATTGGCTCTGTTTCGCCCCGTTACTGGGCGAAACTACTTGTGTTTCGCCCGGTGGCTGGGCGAAATGGCTACTTTTGCAAATATTTTTAAAACTTGGCCATTCCCTTAATTAATTTTTTTTTTTGGCCATTTCAAAAAAAAAGTCCAATCCTCCGGAGATTTTAGGGGTACACAATAAATTTTAGTTGGCTAAATACACTCCGGTACAATCCTCTTTTTTCCATAAGAAATTGTCTTTGTATTCTCTCCAACTGTTGAATTACCCAAACCGGTAGCTTAAATGCAGCCATAAAATAGGTTGACATAGCTGAGAGAGCAGACTTGACCAAAGTGATTTTACCGGCTAGTAATAAAAATTGGCGTTTTCATTGAGATAATCTCTTATTAAATTTATCGATAAGAGGTAGGTAAGGGTCCATTGGCGGTGAATTAATTGAGAGAGGAAGGCTGAGGTAGGTTATTGGGAAAGATTCTAACGGACATTGAACTTCATCATTCACCTTCTCTATTTCCTCCGTGCTCAAATTAATCGGAACCACCGTCGATTTCTCCTAGTTGATTTTTAAGCCCGAAATTATTGAGCCGGTTTTCAAGAGCACCTTAATTTTGAAAAATATTATCATCCGATTATCTGATGAAAAGAAGAGTATCGTCAGCATATTGGAGTGCGATTGCTTCTGCTGTAGGGATTCTTTGTCATAGGGGAAAGGCGTTTTTCATCATACCTTGAAGTGCGTTTGTGGCGAGTGGAAAAAGCATCGGCGAGAGCAAGCCCCCCCCCTCTGATGTACTCCATTTTTATGGGTGAACAATTGTGATCTTGCTCCATTTACCAGGATTGCCAACTTAGAAGATAACAGTAGATAATTAATCCATGTTAGCCATTTCGATGGAAAACCTTTTGCTTTTAGCACCTTCAACATAAATTTCCAGTTTAGAGAGTTGAATGATTTTGCAAAGTCAAGCTTTAAAAAATTGATTTGTGGGCATTTTTCACAAGGTTCGTGAGGCGGAGGCGAAAGATTGGGAAATTGGTCTTTTTTGAATGAAACCGGTTTGAAGAGGGCAAATCAATTTAGGCACGAATTTTCTGAGTCTATTAGCTAGGATTTCTGTGAGGATTTTAATGAGGCTCGAGATTATGCTAATATGCCTGAAGTGGCTCAGATCCGACAGTTTCTTTTTTTTTCTACCAATGTTATGTCGGCCAAATTGAAATTGCAAAGATCTAGGGTTCCACTTTCGAAGGTTTTCACCAGTTCGTGAATGTCGAATTTTAGCCATTGCCAATTAGACTTCCAGAACTTGGACGGTAAACCATCCGAACCTGACGCTCACCAGGTAGGTAATGAAGAGAGCACCTAACTGATCTCCTCATCTTGAATTGGAGATTGTAAGGATTGCAAATCCGGCAATGGAGTGAATAGCTCTGTGATATCAAAAGAGAAGTTACGAATCTCCTCCACTCCCATTACGTTTGTAAGTTGTAGCGCCTAGTTTAACACGTTGATGCCAGCACAACACAACCTATGGGGGATTCTGGGAGTCCAGATATACTTTCCATGTCTTGAATGCTCTTTTAGCTTTTTTTAATTTGATTACTAATTAAACTAATGAATAGGAGAAACACATGAATTGGTACCAAGCTGGAAATGAAGTATCAATATGTAGGTCTAGGAGGGATCGATTGCCTCCTACTCTAGCAGGTCTTTCTCTTTCTCTCTCTAAAATATTATGATTTTATTTATTTATTTTGTTATTATCTTTCTTTTTTAATTTCTTTTGAAGATATTCGTTGTTTGAGCCTCGGTGTGACAATGTGATTCTTCCCTCAACTTACTGAAAAGTAAGTTTAAAATATATGTATTTGTAATTTGATTGTTATTTTTTTTTAATGTTTTGGGATTGTAGGAGATTGCATCCTGCGATGTATTTGATGACGCTTGGTTATAGAAAGTTGGACCTTGAGGAAGCAAAAAGACGACACTGGAGCGTACCCATATTTGATTTTGTTGATAATTGGTACAGAAGGTACTTTAAATGAGCATAAAAAAATACTGACATATAAGATTATAATTTATATCTACTGATGATGCCCTAAAATTGAGAATTTCTCTGGAGAAATGCTAGAAGATTGTATATAAACAATATGAAATTCTTTTATGGGATTTTTCAGTAGGGTTAGGTTTTAGAATTTTTTCATTAATTGTTTAGTGTTAGTTTTTGTGTACAAAAAAAAAACAATGTAAATACAAGAGAAAAAATTGAAAAGTAAACAAGAGTTGGCTCTTTAAATACTATAGGTTTGGAAGAGGGACATATAGGATTTAGTGTCCTAGACAAAACATTTTTTGTGCTAGAAAATGGATTATGTCTTAAGATCTTATTATTTATTCAATAAAATTTATTTCTTATATATCTGCGTGTATAGGTTGTGAATATACATTTACATATCTTATATCAATCATGAATGATACTTCGGGTTCACGTCATCAGAATACGCGATTCTGATAGTAGAACTGTGAACCAACGAATGGTATTCTAAACTGTCCCTAGTGACATGTAGATATAAACATACTTTAGGTAAGAAGCTACATATCCACACTAGTATATTTGCAGGCTGGATGATCATGTTCTGTTGATCATGGACATAGAGATGTCAAGACTGGAATATAGGTATGTGTTAGAGACTACGTACTGGATTGACCACACTATGCGAATATGCATGGTATATAGCAATAGTGCTTCTCATATGAATAGTGTGCTTGTTCCTACGACCTGAGGTCTGATTGGATTTTTGTATGTGGAACTACATACTTTAATATGATTCTACGTCATTCATAATGGGATGATCATTAGGGTCATCATTAGATATGCACTGAATCATGATGAGCAATGTAAGTGACCAAGATGAGATTTGTTGCTCTCATCAAATAGGAGATAACTCTGGGTCCTCTGATGAACTAGAACTGAAGAAAATGCATGGCCATGCTTAAAATGGATTAACATGTGTTGTTAATATTATTTTGTATTTACTCAGTCTAATTCTCGATCAGGAAAGAGACTTTGATCAAACTCAAGGATGATATACTTCCATGCCTTGTGATCAAGACATATATCGTAGAACAAAAGAAATAATCAAATGTCTATTCAGATAGGTTTATGATCGCTGATCATTTTATTTAACATGGGTAGTCATAATATGAATCTAGAGGTTACTCATGACTTACGATCTTTAGAAGATCGTTGCCAGCGTTAAATGAAACACGGTCACACAATGAACTCCATTCATACGGGATGAAAATGCCTCAAAACTGTTATACATGTGATGTATAAATTGATGAACAAAATAATCAATGATTGGATAATTGATTGCGCAAAACAACACCATTCCATTCGGAACAGAACTGTTCCTTTCTAAACGGAATATATATGGTAATTGCGCTTCCTTGGCTGCCAAGTTTTTATACATGGAAACCTCTATTCCGTTCGAAACGGAATATATCTGTTCGGAATGGAATAGGCACAAAATTAGGATTCTAGTTATGGTAACTAAGCAATCGTTCGCCTTCCTATCTATTTTAAATACAATTCTCAAGGCTTAGAGGCCGCCTAATACAGAAATAAAGAGAGATTTAGAGGTAATTTCAGAAAGTATTTCCGGACTCGTCTAGCCGAGTCCGGTAATTCCGTGTGTCTGAAGTTCGCGTGGATACGAGTAAAGATGTCCTAATTTGGAGATAAGCGAGCGATCAAGTTCTTCATCCCCAAGAAGAGCAAGGAGGCTCGCGGAGTCGAGCTTTAGGAAGGAGAAGGTTGCTAGTCGGAATTATTCAGACCTACATCCGTTCTCCGTCTCGTGGATCAGGAAGATCCGAGGTATAAATTTTAATAGTTAATCTCGTACTTTTATTCAGCCCTCTCCAAATTTTCTCAAAAGAAAAATATGAAATTATTTTTTAATTGATGAAATGTTATTTTTTAATTATGATGCATTCATTTTGTGTTATTTTTCTTTTTCCTTTTTGAAGGTAGTAGAGTTTATTTCAGGTAAAGAAATTTTTCCTTGCTTCGAATATTAAAATATTAATTTTCTTTGTAATTCATTGTTCTTTATGAACTGACTTTTTAGTTTGTAATTATTGAGATGCCATATTTATGATTTCAATAAAGAAAAAAACAAATATTGTAAAAAAAAGATATTTTATTAGTAAAACAGGAAAGAAGTATGATGGAAGAATTTTTTTTTATTTTAATTTTGTTAGAATTGTGCTGTTGGAGGCACTGGAACTGGTAAGGGGTAGGGACAAACGGCATCGGCGTCCTCGTTCTATTTTGGTATAAGATCTGGTATGCCTGAAAGGCTAGGCATGTCTTGGCCAATGTGTTATAATGTTGGCCGTCCAATAACCAATAATAGAACATTCTTTTCGCATGACTCGAAATGGTCATTTCTGTTCAGTTTTCAAATGCCACAGATACCCCTTCGCTTTTTTCCGTAGAATGACGCCCATCAAAATTTAAAATTTCACATATTTTTGGCCCGAAAGAAGCGAATACTATAATTTAACTATGATGATCTTATAAACCTTTTTCATGGAATAGTATATTTTATCAATTTCCTAGAATATCTTATTGGATTTTTAAAATAAGTGACAATTATACTATCAATATAAAAAATATTCCTCTTTCCTACATGCGACACGTGTCACTATTTTGATTTCTTTGTTACATTTTCATTACTTGAATTTGTGAGGCGGGTCATCGCCCAATTCAAATAAAACCCAACACACAGTTGTCCACATCAATTTATAATTTCATTGTTTCAAGCAGTTGAGCCCATTATTCCATATGTTCCTAATTTTATGTATCATATCTCATAGTTATGCAAGTGAAACAAGTTATCTCAAAGGAAATATAATACTCATTGTACAATTAGCCACATAATAATGAGTTCATTCTATTTTGTTCCTTTTCCATTCAATAAATGTCTATAATTTTCAAATTTTTTACACTAGATGACAGTCATTATTTTATTCATGTTGCTCATAGAAATGTGAGTGGTAATATTGTTATTTCAATCAAGATTCAGGTTCTTTTTGATGGTCCAAAAATAAGATCACCATAATTTGCAGACGGTTCATATTTAAAAAAAAAATTGGTTCATATAGTGAGTATATATTTCAAGAAAAAGAGTGTGTATATATAAAAGTTATGTATAAATGAGCGCAATAAATATACGATATGAGTTTAAAAAATAAATATAAAACTTTACGAAATTTTGTAAGTAATTTTGCAAGATTTTTTTTTATGGGTTATCAATCAATATTTTTTTTTGAGTTATCAAATTTTAAGTTAAAGAAAATATTATTCCCTTGAGTTGGATGTATCATTAGTAGAATATACATGAATAAATGGAAACTATAGGTATAGAAAATATTCCATTGACATTTGAACGACGCATGTCCTTTTGTTTTCATATAACCAGGGTTGAATTCAATCCATGCTTCCATTCTTCTTATCTATTTTGCTTTAACATTGAAAATTTGAGCTGGTAATTATAAATTTTTTTCCTATAATTTTTCTAACCTTTATGTTTATATAGACTAGGAAACTACTTAAAATATGAGTTGTGCATTTAGCATTTGCAGCCAATATGCAGTCATATCAGTCACGTGACAATTTTCTTCATGGGTGTATTTGGATTGTTGAAATATGGCAACATTCCAAGGAATGTTGAAGGATGGGAATGTGATTCTCATGCTTGATAAACATGGGAATTCTACGTAGCGTAATCCAATATTCTAATGGGGTATAACATTCCCATGAATCATGGGAAAGTGATTCCCATTAAATCACATGAGAATGTTACATTCGCACATATATTACCAATATGTCTTTTATTTAATTACATTTGTTTTATCTAAAATACTCTTTTCTATTTATTAAATAAAATAATTAAATTATCTTAATTTAATTATAATAATAATTACATCTAACTAAAAAACAATTATTTATAATTATCATAATATTGTTATTAAATATAGTTATATTCAATTAAAATTTAGTTTATGTACGAATCATAATTAGAATGATAGAACATTTTTTATGATATTTTATTTGATAATAATATTTAATCAAAAAATAAATATAATAACACTTAATCAAAAAATAATCTGCGCTTTATTTTTCAAGAATTGACTATCAAGATACGGAAGAGAGAAAAGATAGAATTAGGGTATATTTTGAAAGATCTTATGATTAGTTTAAATTAAACATAAGTGTATGACCAATGACAACATTAATGAAAGTTAGCGACAACTTCACTTCGGGGCCGTTTGGCTGTAGAATTAATACCGTACATGGCTCTCAATGTCTATGTCCGCTTGAGATTGGGACCGTACATGGCTCTCAATATCTATGGCCGTCAATCACCTAACAACGAGCTCGAAAATATATTTATATTTATTATAATTATTATATCTGATAATTTATTTTACTACTATTTAATATATTTTGTTACAAAAATATTATGTTTTGTTTTATGGCATCTGAGACGGGTGCCCTTATTGAGTGTTGTTACTCATTCCTCCCCATTTTCCATTTTTCCCAGGTTTCAGGTTCAAGTATCAGGTTTTTTTAGCGACGACTTAGTTGAATTTAGGTCAAATTAATATTTTAGTTTAAAATTAAGTGTAAATATACCTGTATTTTATATTTTGTGTATTATTGTAATAGACTATTTCAACCGTGCACTTCAAATCTAAAACGGGTTTGGGGTGTAACAGAATATCCACTGTGAAAACAATAATATGTCTTCAAGGAAAAAAGACACAAAAAAGTGAAGCCAGTAAAAATTAAATATCTAATTATGAATTATGAATCTATGATAAGTACTGAGGGAGTATTATCATAATGGTAACCTATGAGATTCCATAGATTTCTTCTGTTTCATATTCATTTTGTTTCTAATAAAAAATATAAATTAAGTGATTTGATGCAAATTGTATATAACCTATCTGATAAAAATATTTGCATATGTATTATGAAGTTATGAGTTCAACTTCCGACATAATCTTATATAACGCATATTTAACAAAATCTCTCAGATCCATCAAATATGGTTGTCTAAAAGATGTTTGAATGCTTATCAATTTGAGGATCTTTTCATATTTAGTATGAATTATCTGATAATGCATATAAACTATCAAGAAATCAATCTCTAATTAGTTTGGTAGGAAACAAAATCCGAAATCAAATAAAAATTGACAGAAAATAATTATTCTACTTTTCTCTTTAATTTTAATACAATGCCCTTTTCTTTTTTATGAACAAGCCATAGCAACACACGACCAATAACCATACATACATACATACATACATACATTTACAATGACTATGAAATTAGTACAAGACAAAACACACAAATAGATACAACCAAACAAATAGGTAATTGACGATTACATTTTCCAATTCGTGTATCCTTTGTCTTTTTTTCCGCTTTTTCGCTCCAACATGTAATGGCCAATTCCATTACACACAGGATGAAACCAGGAATTAATATCAAGGGGGGTTATATAATTAATGATTAAAAGTAATAAAAAAAATTCTATTGAATACAAGTTATTATAGTGCTCTAATCTAATAAATTTTATAGAATAGTAACTGCTATTTTTTACGAGTTCATTACAATAAATAAGAAATAGCGATGATTTTAGGAATATGCTAAAAAAAATAGTACTGATATTTTTAAAATAATATGATAAATGCATTTTGAATCGGAATTATTATAGAGTCAATTATAACAAATATTTGACTTTAGAGGTTTTTTTAAAATAAAACATTTTTTTCAAATAACTAAAAGATGAGGCTTTTATGCAATTTTGTGATATTTACATTTGCAAGAAATAATAGAAAATTAAAGAAGGGGGTGGGGGGGCCTAAAGCCCCTGCTTGCCCCCTTTATTCCGTCTATGATTACACATATACAACATTATGATACATTCACTATAGATGAATTTTGTCTCTAATGCGTGAGTGGCAGGACAAATTGTTGATGCATCCCCAATGCGATGCCATCATTTTCTATCATGGATTCTCCACCGCTGCCACCCGATGTGTGCACTGCTTTTGCCTGGCATGTGAGGACTGAATCACTCTTGAAATTAGGCCATGTCTTGCGCTCCACCGATAAGGTTTGAGAGGTCTTCCATTTTTAGCTCGACGGCATTTGTGCAAGCTGGCCTTGGTACTGATGCTTGATCCATGTATATTTGGTTTGAGGAGACCTCAGTTTTTACAGTAGGAAAAGAACTAGGCATCATGTTAGATGCATTTGATCCAAAATTATTCATTAATTCATAACTCATCTGCGGCCTAAATTGACCCTGGTTGTGGCCTTTATTTACAAATTGTAGTAAGGACAAATCGTTTTACATTTTATTCGGGAATTGCAGGAAATTTTGTAAATTTTGGTTCATGAGTAGATTTGGGCTAATGTTGTTTGCTTGTGGTGTGTTGAAATTGAGAGGTGACGGTTGTAAGAGGATTTGCGTGTTTAAATTAGGGTTTCGGTTGTCTGGAAATGGATTCATTTTTTCGCCAAATTTATGGTTCATTCCGAGTTCTCATTCAATTTCGGATGGGTAGATGGGGAGACTTGCACGTTGGCGACGTTTTAGCCGAGTGTTCCAATGATTCTTTATCTCATTGTCTGTCCTACCCGGCAACTGCAGTTTATTAAATCAAAGATCAATACATGAAATGACAATTCTTAGGTCACGATAAAAAAAAATTAGGAGTAATAGATTGAGTAATGGTCATACCATAATTAAACAAAAAGCCCTAAGTGCATTTCAAGTCTAACGTTATTTTTTCTGCTCACAAAATAATTGTTCTATATCACTTTTAGATATTTTAATCAGAAACAAAATATTCTTTCTTTCGTCAACAATTAAGGAAAAAGCGGAATAAAAAGGGGATGATCACAATGTTAACTCATCATATTTGCTCTAGATTCCTTATCTTTGCTTACATGAGTCGAGATGCGCGCCCACTTGTATCCGAGTCTCGCATGCAGCCGTAAGACATTATTATTTATTCAATAAAGGTTGTTTCTTATATATATATATATATATATATATATATATATATATATATATATATATATATATATATATATATATATATATATATATATATATATATATATATATATATATATATATATATATATATATTTTGTATATATATTGTATATGGGTTGTGAATGTAAATTTCTTATATCAACCAAGAATGAGATTTCGGGTTCACGTCATCAGAATGCGTGATTCTGATAGTAGAACTGTGAACCAACGAATGACATTCTAAACCGTCCCTAGTGATATGTAGGATGTTTATAGAGATAAACATACTTCAAGTAAGAAGCTACATATCCACACTAGTATGTTCGCAGACTGGATGATCATGTTCTGCTGATTATGGACATAGAGATGTCAAGTATGGAATATAGGTATATGTTAGAAAACACGTACTGGACTGATCACACTATGAGAATATGCATGGTATATATCATTAGTGATTCTCATATGAATAGTGTGCTTGTTCTTACGACATGAGGTCACCATGGATTTCTGTATGAGGAATTGCATACTTTAATATGGTCTTACGTCATCTGTAATGGGATAATCATTAGGGTCATCATTAGATATGCACTGAATCATGACGAGGAATGTGAGTGACCAAGATAGGATTTGTTCCTCTCGTCACGAGGGAGATATCTCTGGGGCCCCTGATGAAGTAGGACCGAAGGAAATGCATAGCCATGCTCAAAATGGATTAACATGTCTTGTTAATATCATTTTGTATTTACTCAGTCTAATTCTCAATCAGGAAAAAGACTTTGATCAAACTCAAGGATGACATATTACCGTGGCTTGTGATCAAAACATATATCGTAGAACAAAAGGAATAAACATACGTCTATTCAGATAGATTTATGATCGCTGATCCTTTCATTTAACATGGGTAGTCATGACATTAGACTAGAGTTTACTCATGACTTACGATATTTAGAAGATCGTTGCCAGCGTTAAATGAAACCTCTATTAGACACACAATTAGTAGCCTTAGAGGCAGCCGAAATACTAAGAGAGAGAGAGAGAGTCTTGTGAGTGTAATTTTTGGAAAGTATTTCCGGACTCGTCTAGCCGAGTCCGGTAATTTCGTCTGTCTCAAGTTCGCGTGGATACGAGTAGAGATCTCCTACTTTGGAGATAAGCAAGCGATCAGTTCCTCATCCCTAGGAGAAGCAAAGAGGTTCGTGAAGTCGAGATTCAGGAAGGAGAATGTTGCATGTCAGAAAAGTTCAGACCTATATCCGTTCTTCGTCTCGCGGATCAGGAAGATCCGAGGTATAAATTTTAATTGCTAATCTCGTACTTTTATTCCCTTAACGTATATCCTAGGACAGGTTAAATCCATAGGTTCCGCTGCGCATGTAACGTACATGGCTATGGATTTCCCAACATTGTGCCCCGTCATTTCCTCATATTTTTGCCCTATACGCATTTGTGACGTAATATAGTTAAACTCACGATGAACTTCTCCCCCTAAATTTAACTACTAGCCACATCATTCTCGCCAAGATCAGGACGATAGGTGGGAGATAGGGGCATGCATCCAAGACAAGAACCTCTTTTTTCTCGTTGTTGCTTGCTTGTAACATTATTAATGAAAAAAAGAGCTGGCTCTATCTATTTTCATGCTTCATGTTGTCGCCTTCGAAATCGATGCTTAAGTCGATCCACTTGCATTGGTGGTCTCGAACGACCTCATCGCATGCGCTCCGCTTCGACTATTTGTGTTCATTGGATAAGAGGATGTGACCATTGATTTTTGGACTGATGGGATTATCTGTGGCGATTTATATATAGGGCTACTAATATGGAGATATTTGATTGATAGATATGGTGTTTGTGTTTGATTCTCTAATTTCATTTTTATTCAAAGCTGTAGGAGGGAATAAATTATTGTAGATATTTTTCATACATGATAGTAGTTTTTTGTTATTTTTCTGATGTTAAGGGTATAGCTTGCATTTTTGAAGGTTGCAGGGATACATACACAAATATTCACCAACAAAATCTCATCCAATCCAATGAGGAGGATAGAACACGAGCTTTGACCATGTCAACAATTACAAACAAACCATAATTGAGCTGCACTCATCTCAAATCACACACATGTGATCATTCTACAGTTAGGGTCAAGAAATAAAATAACAGCTTTGTTAGTTGCTCATTAAAAAACCAGTTATGTTCGTGGTATCTCAGTCAAGCCACGAACTAATATTTTTGCAGTTCAGTCTGGTCTTTCTGGTATTTTGTCATTTGGGGGGCGCTGGGGCGGGAATATTAAAAGGAACCCTTAAATTAAGATTTGAAGATTTTACTGGCTGTTCTCCAATAAAATTAGGGACTTTTTGTTAAGTAGCATTTGTTTGAAATATAATTCAGTAAATATCATCTTTTTTAAAATAATTAAACAAGTACCATTTTTGCTAGCTTTTTTTGGTGAAATAGAAGCTATTCCACAAAGGATCCTGATGGAATATGATATAATTTTTAATTTTCCTAAAAATATCTTAATTAAGTTAAAAAATATTGTTCCGCCAAGCTCTTTGATGGAACATGTTAAAATTTTAATTTTCATTGTTAACTAAAAATTCGTCAGAAGATTTAGCAAAAAAAAAAAAAAAAAAAAAGACTGTTCCGCCAAATAGTGTGGCGGAATAATTTTTTTTTTAATTTTTTGCTACATTTTCAGCGGATTTTTAGGGGCAAAAATTATAAAATAGCCTGTTTCGCCAAGAATTGGTGGAACAAGAATTTTTTTATTCTTGATTAATTTTCTTGCTAAATTTGCAGTTAACGCTAAAAATTAAAAAATTTAACCTAGCATTTTTTCCCTAATTAAGATTATTTAAGGCTGCTAAATGGCCCGGGAAATGTTCCGTCAGGATCTTTGGCGGAAAAGCTTCTGTTCTACCAAGAAGGCTGGCGGAAATCATAGTTTTTTTTAATTATTTTCAAAACGATTCTATTTGCTGAATTATTTTTCACACCGGTACTATTTAAAAAAAAGTCAAAATTAGGGTTAGTATATGTAATAAATTAGGGTTTGCACATGAAAGACTAAAATACTCTTAATTAGGGTGTGGGATTTTATTTCCTAAACTATCTAAAATTACATTTTGTGCGTTGAAAATAAAACATTGTACAAGAAAGAAGAAAAGACCCTCAAATTATGGGTTTGGAGATTTTGTTTCCTTAGCTATCTATAGAAATAGCATTGGCACATAGAAGATTAAAACACCCTTCAATTAGAGTTGAAGATTTTGTTTCTTGAGATATCTAAAATTAAGGTTTGTGTTTTAAATTAATGAACCCTCAACATTAGGGTCTGGTTTCATGTTTGGATCAGAAAGGTTGAATGGTTCTTTTATAATATATCAGTAGAAGCTACATTATTCAATAATTATTAATCAAATTGTAAGTGATCCTATTAGATTGGACAAATAGAGAGAGAAGAAGAAAGAAGAGTTGAATAATTATGTTTGATTGAACTGAATGATATGTTACAAGAGTGAGGCTTTATATATAGGGTGAGTCTCTACCCAATTCTATCTAATTCTATACAATTCAATCCATATAATTCCATACAATAATTATTAATCAAATTATATATGATCCTAATAGATTGAACAAATAGAGAGAGAAAAAGAGAGAAAAGTCCAATAATTATGTTTGATTGAACTGAATGATATGTTACAAGAAAGAGGCTTTATATATAGGGTGAATCTCTACCCAATTCTATCTAATTTTAAACAATTCAATCCATATAATTCCATACAATACACTCCGCATTCTATACAATACATACAACTACTCCTATACACTCTTACTACTCTAACAACCCCTTCAAGTCTAACCGGGATTATTCATGGTGAGCTTGTCATGTAGTAGAGTGAAGCATGGTGTTGTAAGACCTTTTGTTACAATGTCGGCGACTTGATCTTTGGTGGTTATAAATTAGACTTGGAGAGTTTTGAACTCAAACTCACGCATGAAGTGATAATCTATCTCAATGTGCTTCGTTCTTGCATGGAATATTGGATTGACGGCAAGATATGTCGCACCAGAGGATCAGGCCATCCTTTTGGAAGATGTGGAGCTCTCTTAGCAGAAACGGTATCCAAACTAGTTCTGTGGTAGCCATGGTGAGACTTCGATACTCAGCTTCGGTACAAGACTGAGCGACTATTGGTTGCTTCTTGGCATTCCATGAGATAAGATTTGGACCGAGAAAGATACAATATCCAATCATGGACATATTGTTCGATTACGGCCTATAGGGGGGTGAATAGGCCAAAAATGTTTGAAAGTGTAGATTTTACTTTTAGGGTTTTGCGAATTTTAGTTTGATTGACTTTTAGACGGATGGTTTGTATTAGTAAAGAAATTGATAATTAAAACGGGATAAATAATAGAAAAGTAAATAAAGATATCGAACACCAAATTTGTTGATGAAGTTTGGCTAAGTGGTTGCGTATGTTGTAACTGTAGGATTAGTGCCCTAGGCCAAATGTATTTGTACTAGGAAATGGATTATGTATTAAGACATTATTATTTATTCAATAAAGGTTGTTTCTTATATACATGTGTGTATGGGTTGTGAATGTAAATCTTATATCAACCAAGAATGACACTTCGGGTTCACGTTATAAGAATACGTGATTCTGATAGTAGAACTGTGAATCAACGAATGACATTCTAAACTGTCCCCAGTGATATGTAGGATGTTTATAGAGATATGCATACTTCAGGTAAGAAGCTACATATCCAAACTAGTATATTCGCAGGCTGGATGATCATGTTCTGCTGATCATGGACATAGAGATGTCAAGCCTGGAATATAGGTACGTGTTAGAGAACACGTACTGGACTGACCATACTATGACAATATGCATGGTATATGTAATTAGTGATTCTCATATGAATAGTGTGCTTGTTCCTATGACCTGAGGACACCATGGATTCTTGTATGTGGAACTGCATACTTTAATATGATCCTACGTCATCCGTAATGGGATGATCATTAGGGTCATCATTAGGTATGCACTGAATCATGACGAGGAATGTGAGTGACCAAGATGGGATTTGTTCCTCTCGTCATGAGGGAGATATCTTTGGGCCCCCTGATGAACTAGGACTGAAGGAAATACATGGCCCTTCTCAAAATGGATTAACATGTATTGTTAATATAATTTTGTATTTATTCACTCTAATTCTCGATTAGGAAAGAGACTTTGATCAAACTCAAGGACGACATACTTTCATGCCCTGTGATCAAGATATATATCGTAGAACAAAAGGAATAAGCAAATGTCTATTTAGATTGGTTCATGATCGCTGATCATTTCATTTAACATGGGTAGTCATGACATTAGTCTAGAGGTTACTCATGACTTCTGATCGTTAGAAGATTGTTGCTAGCGTTAAATGGAACCTACACGGTCACACAATGAACTCCATTCGTACGGGATGAATATGCCTAAAAAATAGTTATACATATGATGTATAAATTGGTGAACGAAATAATCAATTATTGGATAATTGATTGAACAAAACAGTACGATTCCGTTGGCAATGGAATAGTTCCATTCCCAACGGAATAGACATGAAAACTGTAATAACCTTAGCTACCATGTATTCCGTTATGGAAATACCTATTCCGTTCGCAACGGAATAGTTCCGTTGGCAACTAAATAGGCGTAGATTAGGATTTTTAGTTATAGTAACTGTGCAATTGTTCGCCTCTCTCTTTAGTATAAATAGAAGGGCAGAGTCTCTCTATTAGATACACAACTAAGAAGCCTTAGAGGCCGTCTATTACACAGAAAAGAGAGAGAAAGTCTTGAGAGATATTCGGAAAGTATTTTCGGACTTGTCTAGCCAAGTCCGGTTATTCCGTACGTCTGAAGTTCGCGTGGCTACGAGTAGAGGTTCTTTATCTTGAGAACTTATGAGCGATCGATCTTCATCCCTAGTAGAAGCAAGGAGGTCGCGAGTCGAATTTCAGGAAGGAGAAGGTTGCAAGTCAGAAAAATTCAGACCAACATCCATTCTTCGTCTCGCGGATCAGGAAGATCCGAGGTATAAATTTTAATAGTTAATCTTGTACTTTTATTCCCTTAACGTAGATCCTAGGACGGGTTAAATTCATAGGTTCCGCTGCGCATGTAACGTACATGGCTATGGATTTTCCAATAGTGGCATCAGAGCGTTCGTTAAGGAAATAATCGTCGATTACATATTTAAAATTTAGTAAATTCTAGTATAATGAATTTTAGGATTTTGAAAAATATTATTTCAAAACATCATGGAAATCATTTATGGGAATAGAATATTGGATATTATGATTTTTCAGAGTTTCAAGAATTAGTTTTTTGAAACCGGTTTTGGAAACGGAACTAAAACAAAAGAAAATATGAATTTCCAGCACGTCTCCGTTAAGAACGGAGTACTTTCGTTGAGAACGGAATTGTTCCATTCCCAATGGAATAAAGCTGATTTTGCGAGAAACCCTAATTTTTGTTATACATGGAATTTAAATATACAAATATGATATGAGCTTTAGATCTGTGATTGTTCTGTGATGTAGTCTTGTGTGTGAATGCTTGTAATTTTATTTAATATCTATGGCAACCAGTGAGTTGTCCAAAGTTATAATTATGGGAACCTGTGAGTTGTCCAAATTTGTAAATTACCTTTTCTAGCAATAGGATAGTTGTTAGGATAGATATTATTTCAAGACTTCAAGGCAAGAGATCTTGGCGCAATCTTCGGAAGATGGCATTGGATCTTCGCACACACAACGAAGGGTTCGTTGAAGATTACTCCTGCAATCTAGAGATAGATCTAGAATTAGAAACCTCATGATCGCTCGTGAGGATTAGACTCATACCATATTTAACTTAGTTTCTGTGATGTTTATATTTATAAATCTAAAACAAAATCCTTCAGAATGTTAAGTAAGAAAGAGCTCTCCATGTCACTGAAGCCCTCGGTACTTAGACAGTCTTCCATGTGGGTCATGCCAAAGCTGAGCATATGGAGGATTGTCTATGTCAAGGAGAGTACGCGGGGAATGGCGTCCAGCATGGGTCATGCCAAAGCTGAGTGTGCTGGACTCTATTTCGTTGATAATCATACATGGTTAAACTTAACTGAGCAAGCAAGTCAGACTTCGGCTCAGGACACAAGATGGAATAATACACCAGGCATATGATGCTCATTCCATAAAAGAAAAGAGTTATATATGATACAATTGGAAGTGTTCCTACCTAAATAGTTGTCTATTGAGGGTTGCGCCAAAGCGCACTTAATACTCAATGAAATGCAGATCTTGACTCACTATGAAACATCATTCATTTGAAGTTTCCGAATCAATACTACTGAAGGTAGTTGATTTGAAGAAAAATAGTGGGAGTACAATATAAGAAACACCAAAATAATACAACCCCAATGAATAAATAATAATGGCACTTTACATTTTAAATTGTAGAATAATGGCAAATAATAATTCAACTGGGTTGAATTTGCCATCTATTCTTGAGAAGGATAAGCTCAATGGGTCTAACTTCCTTGACTGGTTTAGAAACCTGAGAATTGTTCTCAAGGCTGACAATAAACGGTATGTCATCGAAGAGGCTTACCAGCACAGGGAGCCACAAGGGCTGCCCGAGATGCGTATGCTAAATACGTTAAGGACGACATGGAGATAGCTTGTCTCATGCTAGCGACCATGACCTTCGAGCTTCAGAAGCAACTGGAGGACATGGGTGCTTGCGATATGATCGTAACTCTCAAGGAAATTTTCCAAGAGAAGGCTAGAGTTGAGCGCTACAAAGCGACCGTCTCTCTGACAGACACAAAAATGGCTGAAGGTTCATCTGTGAGTGCTCATGTACTAAAGATGAAGAGCAATCTTGATCAATTGGAGAGGCTTCGTTCAGCTATGCCTAGAGAATTGGCTGTTGACATAATTCTCGGGTCGTTACCTCCTAGTTTTAAGCAATTCATCATGAACTATAATATTCATCAGATGGAGAAATCCATCACCGAGTTGCATGAGATGCTTAAGAATGCACAGGAGGACATGAAGACAAATGCTGTCAAAGATGTCCTAATAGTTCACAAGAAGAAGGGTAAGAAGATCGGGAACAAGAGCAAGGGTAAAGGAAAGGTGTTGCCTAAACCTAAGATCAAGAAAGACAAGGAGGGAGTTTACTTCCATTGCAATAAGGTTGGCCATTGGAAGAGAAACTGCAAACTCTATCAGGACGAAATCAAGAAGGGTAGTGTGACTACAGCTTCAGATATTTTTGTTATTGAAACTAATTCGCTTACTCCTAAATCTTGGATATTGAATACTGGATGTGGTACTCACATTTGTAATGATTAGCTAGGGCGAAGTCGACCTGCATGTGGAAAATGGAGCAAGAGTTGCTGCATTAGCAGTAGAAACTTATTTATTGACTTTACCTAGTGGACTTGTATTAGTACTTAATAATTATTATTTTGTACCTACTATGAACAGAAATATTATTTCTATTTCTAGTCTAGCTTTGGATGGTTATAAATTTATTATTGAGAATAATAATTGTTCTGTCTTAAAAGATAATCTTTTCTATGGAAATATTCTATTAGAAAGAGGTCTTTACGTGCTAGATCTTAGGAAAGAGAATTATAAGTTCATATATAACATTAACACTAAACGAGTTAAACCAAATGACTCAAATGCAACATACCTCTGGCACTGTCTCTTAGGCCATATAAATGAGAAACACATTTCTAAACTCCACTCTCATGGACTTTTAGACTCATTTGATTTGTAATCATTTGAGACGTACGAGTCTTGTTTACTTGGCAAGATGACTAAGAAACCCTTCACAAAAGTTGGTTAAAGGGTCAATGACTTGTTAGAACTCATACATACTGATGTATGTGGACCAATGAGTACGCCCGCTAGAGGTGGGTATCGGTACTTCATAACTTTCACGGACGACTTAAGTAGATATGGTCATGTCTACCTATTGAAGCAAAAGTCTGAATCCGTTGAAGTGTTCAAAGAATTTAAGAATGAAGTACAGAATCAACTTGGCAAGAAGATTAAAGCACTTCGATCTGATCGAGGAGGCTAATATCTGAGTCAGGAATTTAAGGATCATCTCAGAGAATGTGGAATAGTTTCACAACTAACTCCTCCAAGAACTCCTCAGTGGAATGGAGTGTCCGAAAGGAGGAATTGAACCTTATTGGATATGGTTCGATTGATGATGAGTCAAACAAGCCTTTCAATGTCTTTCTGGGGTTACGCTCTTGAGACTACCGCATTCATACTGAACAGAATTCCATCCAAAGCGGTTCAAAAGAAGCCATATGAGATGTGGACGGGGAAAAGCCCCAAGTTGTCTTTTCTTAAAATTTGGGGACGTGAGACTTATGTCAAACGACAGTTTCCCGATAAACTCGGACCCAAATCTGTTAAGTGTCTGTTTGTGAGATATCCTAGTAACTAAAGGATATTACTTTTACCATCCATCGGAGAACAAAGTATTTGTTGCTCACAATGGAGCCTTCTTGGAAAGAGAGTTTGTCTCTATGAGAAGCGGTGGGAGCAAAATACAACCTGAAGAAATTCGAGACCCATCTATAAAGGCAGAACGTATGATGGAGGAACAAAGAAGCTCTCAAGGAGTTGGTGACCTTGAAACACAACAGACTCAACGTAGATCTAGTAGGATTCATCATGAGCCCGAGAGATACAGATTTCTCATGTCTAATGATGATGATGTGACATTCATAAATGATGAACCCACGTCCTACCAATATGCTATGAAGTGTCCCGACTCTCAGAAATGGTTAGCGGCCATGAGAGCCGAGATGCAATCCATGCAAGACAATCAAGTTTGGAACTTGATTGAACCATCCGAAGGCTTGAAGACCATCGGATGTAAGTGGGTCTTTAAGAAAAAGACTGGCGTGGATCGAAAGGTAAAAACCTACAAAGCAAGGCTTGTGGCGAAAGATTTCAAACAAGTTCATGGTATTGACTATGACGAAACTTTCTCACATGTAGCTATGCTTAAATCTATCAGAATTCTATTAGCCATAGCAGCATATTATGACTATGAAATATGGCAAATGGATGTCAAAACAGTTTTCCTAAATGGAAATCTGACCGAGGATGTGCATATGATGCAACCCGACGGTTTTGTCGATCCTAAGAATTCTGGTAAGGTTTGAAAACTTCAGAAATCCATCTATGGATTGAAGCAAGCATCTCGAAGTTGGAACCTTCGTTTTGATGAAGTCATCAAAAGTTTTGGTTTTACCAAAAGTGAAGGTGAGCCAAGTGTTTACATGAAGTTCAGTGGGAGCACGGTAATATTCCTGGCGCTTTACGTAGATGACATATTACTCCTAGGAAATGACGTCCCAACATTATTGAACGTCAAGAAATTATTAGGAGATAGTTTCTCGATGAAGGACCAAGGAGAAGCCTCCTACGTGCTAGGAATCAGGATCTATAGAGATAGATCTAGACGGCTTATAGGTCTGAGTCAAAGTACATACATAGACAAGGTCATAAAATGGTTCAAAATGCAAAAATCCAAGAAAGGATTTTTGCCCTTTTCACATGGCGTTTCTCTCAGTAAGACAGAGTGTCCTACAAGTGAGAAGGAACGAAGACACATGAATAAGATCCCATATGCTTCAGCTATAGGATCTATCATGCATGCCATGATATGTACTAGACCAGATGTTTCATACTCATTGAGCACAACAAGCAGGTTTCAGTCTAATCCAGGTGAAAGTCACTGAAAGACGAGCTCGTTGTAAAGGATTATACCGACGCAAGCTTTTAGACAGACTCAGACGACTTTAGATCACAATCAGGTTATTTATTTTGCCTAAATGGAGGCGCAGTGACATGGAAGAATTCCAAGCAATGTACTGGAGCAGATTCTTCAACGGAAGCAGAGTATATAGCCGTTGCAGAAGCGGCTAAAGAAGCTGTTTGGATAAATAACTTTTTGGAGGAGCTAAGAGTAGTTCCGAGCATCTCGGAACTAGTGGATTTATATTGTCATAACAACGGAGAGATCGCACAAGCAAAAGAACCGAGATCTCACCAAAAGTCCAAGCACATACTGCAACGCTTCCATCTAATCCGAGAGATCATACAACGGGGTGATGTTAAAATGTGTTGAGTGCCATCGGATGACAATGTCGCCGATCCATTAACTAAATCACTCCCGCAAGCGAAGCATGAGGGTCATGTTAGGTCTTGGGCATAAGATGCTTAGAGTTGGCCTAGTGCAAGTGAGAGACTGTAGGATTAGTGCCATAGGCCAAATGTATTTGTACTAGAAAATGGATTATGTATTAAGACATTATTATTTATTCAATAAAGGTTGTTTCTTATATATTTGTGTGTATGGTTGTGAATGTAAATCTTATATCAACCAAGAATGACACTTTGGGTTCACGTCATCAGAATACGTGATTATGATAGTAGACCTGTGAACCAACGAATGACATTCTAAACTGTCCCTGGTGATATGTAGGATGTTTATAGAGATAGACATACTTCAGGTAAGAAGTTACATATCCACACTAGTATATTCGCAGGCAGGATGATCATGTTCTACTGATCATAGACATAGAAATGTCAAGCCTGGAATATAGGTATGTGTTAGAGAATACGTACCGGACTAACCACACTATGAGAATATGTATGGTATATGTCATTAGTGATTCTCATATGAATAGTTTGCTTGTTCCTATGACTTGAAGTGACCATGGATTCCTGTATGTGGAACTGCATACTTTAATATGATCCTTCGTCATCCGTAATGGGATGTAGGGTCATCATTAGGTATGCACTGAATCATGACGAGGAATGTAAGTGACCAAGATGGGATTTGTTCCTCTTGTCATGAGGGAGATATCTCTGGGCCCCCTGATGAACTAGGACTGAAGGAAATGCATGGCCATGCTCAAAATGGATTAACATGTGTTGTTAATATCATTTTATATTTACTCAGTCTAATTCTCGACCAGGAAAGAGACTTTGATCAAACCCAAGGATGACATACTTCCATGCCTTGTGATCAAGATATATATCATAGAACAAAAGGAATAAGCAAAAGTCTATTCAGATAGGTTGATGATCGCTGATCATTTCATTTAACATGGGTAGTCATGACATCAGTCTAGAGGTTACTCATGACTTATAATCTTTAGAAGATCATTGCCAGCATTAAATGGAACCTACACAGTCACGCAATGAACTTCATTCATACCGGATGAATACGCCTAAAAAACAATTATATATATGATGTATAAATTGGTGAACGAAATAATCAATTATTGGATAATTGATTGAACAAAACAGTACCATTCTGTTGGCAACGGAATAGTTCTGTTCCCAACGGAATAGACATGAAAACTGTAATAACCTTAGCTGCCAAGTATTCCGTTATGGAAATACCTATTATGTTGGCAACGGAATAGGCGCAGATTAGGGTTTTTATTTATAGTAACTGAGCAATCGTTCACCTGTCTCTTTAGTATAAATAGAAGGGCAGAGTCTCTCTATTAGATACACAACTCAGAAGCCTTAGAGGCCGTCTATTACACAGAAAAGAGAGAGAAAGTCTTGAGAGATATTCGGAAAGTATTTCCGGACTTGTCTAGCCAAGTCCGGTTATTCCGTACGTCTGAAGTTCGCGTGGATACGAGTAGAGGTTCTCTATTTTGAGAACTTGCGAGCGATCGATCTTCATTCCTAGTAGAAGCAAGGAGGTCGCGAGTCGAGCTTCAAGAAGGAGAAGGTTCCAACTCAGAAATGTTCAAACCTACATCCATTCTTCGTTTAGCAGATTTGGAAGATCTGAGGTATAAATTTTAATAGTTAATCTCGTACTTTTATTCCCTTAATGTAGATCCTTGGGCGGGTTAAATCCATAGGTTCCGCTGCGCATGTAACGTACATGGCTATAGATTTCTCAACAGTAACCACCAGTACTCGCTAGAGGTCCTTACCGCATTTATGAGCTCTTACGCGTCGGGTATGCATTTTGGCTCCTTGATTCCACTAATCCAATTAAGATTTTCATTTACAAGACCAAGATTCACCGTTTGATCTACAAGCAACTAGTAGCGAATCAATAAAGCGAAACTTACAACGATTTCTTTTAATCAAATAATCAATAACTTACTCAATTATTCACCCTAATCTCTCTTTTATTATGGATTTATTTAGCTTAACACTCAAGAGAGATAATTCTAAAATTTTGCTTAAAAACCTTAATTAAATCGGATTGAGGCTACTCCTTTTAAAGAGGGAAGGAGCAGCCTCCGAAAAAAAGAAATTTGCGACCTTCCGTTCTGAACGGACCATATTCCGTTCAGAATGGAATGAAGAAAGGGAAAGAAATAAAGTGCAGATTCATGTATAACGGCTAAGAATCTCACCT
This sequence comes from Juncus inflexus, assembly GCA_024447665.1. Lineage (NCBI taxonomy): Eukaryota > Viridiplantae > Streptophyta > Magnoliopsida > Poales > Juncaceae > Juncus > Juncus inflexus. The sequence continues at coordinate 7,047,047 of JAJHPC010000009.1, read as the reverse complement.
TCCATTCTGAATGAAAGGTGCCGAAAATGAGACAGAAGCAAAAGCAGAGAAGAGACAACAAAAGCCTTCAGAACGGAGCTTCCATTCAGAATGGACGTTATTCCGTTTTGAACAGAATAAAAAAAATAGGTTATTCTTTCTTTTTAGTATTAACCAAAATTACTTAAAAAGCAAATCTCAACTAGAAGAGCACACATAAAAGCTTCTATACTAGATCATGCTTGAGGTCTTCTAAAGCTCCTAAAGAATCGAATTGCAACCGCCTTGATTTTGACTTAGATTCTATCATCTTGAGCTTGAGAGTCTGATCTTAAACATTTAATTCATGCATAATTATTTTAAACATCGTCAATCCGAGAACAATAGGACCATCTGTCATCTGAACATCCAGCCCAATTTGCATCGGAAACGGCTTGGAGTCATAAAGATGGGAAGGACCAAAGTAAGAGGCCATGTGTTATGGTTCCTTTGAGGTATTGGAATGAGAAGATACTCGAGACTTAGCAAAAATAATATCGACCTTAATCCAATTAACCAACTCGATCAATTCCTTCATGTGACCTTGATTTACAAAAGACAAGAGTCGCATAGTCCACATCTCTTGATTATTCCTGTCAAGTTGTCAAAAGTTCCTATATCTGAAACAAAAACTTTCTCGACCAACAAGTTAGATCTGTCAAGACAAAATTTGACCAAAACTCCCCCTTATAAAATGGCTAATTTAAACTGGGGAAAAATTAAAGCATCTATGTGAACTTCGATTTCTTCACATTTAATGAGGAGTTATTTTCAATGTTTCTATCTCTCCGTAACCACATGTACTTTGATGAAGTGTTTGTTTTGCGCAAAGGGCACACCAAAGAGATATGACTGATTTTACAACAATAGTTGCAAAATGTGCAAGTACGACTCGAGGTCTTATCAGTACTCTTTACGAAATTAGAATTGCAATGATATGAAAATTCGGCTTTCCTTAACCTCGGATTGGTCGACTTGGCACTAAGAACATTTGATTTTGAGAAGTTATTTGATTTTGAAAAATATTGATTTTTGATATGTTTTAGTGAAATGTTTGGGAGCTCGATTTTGTGATCCATTATATTGAATCTTCCTCAGGGCATGCGTATTGACTATTTTATAAAAATAACCATTTGGACCTCTTTAATAAAGTTGTTCAGTTATGAAACTGAGGCTATTTTCATAACTTTGCCTAGAATCGTGAATATAATGAAACCTATTATTGTTGCTAAAACTTTTAAATGTTTAACTTTTAGGAATTTTATCCTTGGAATAGTCTCGATACATAAATGCACTTCCTCGACCATTCTTCAGTTGATTGAGCTCCTTTTTTGCTTTTTGGTCTTTAAGTCTTAAAGGAGCGGGTTTAAAATCAATTTCCTTCTTAAACCCTAAACATGATTTGTCATTTGATTTTTGCCATATTAATATCTTGTATACATCAAATCTATTTGTGATATTTCTGGCACAAGAGGACTTGAGGGAGTTATTTTTGGTTTTTAAGTTTAGAAATTCGATTTTTAAATGACTTGTTGCTATTTTTAAATTTTCACATTCACAATTATTATTATTATTTTATTTTATTTTTTCAAACTCATTTAATTAGGCCTTGTATGACTTTACCGAGACTTCAGAATAATTTAGCATCTGTTGAGTACTGACAAGAGATTCCCGAAACCTATCCAACTCTTGTACTAGTTCATCCCTTGGTCCAAGTTCTATATTATTATTTAAATTTCTTGAACTTGGAACTTTTATTTTTATAAAACATAATCAAAAGTAGGGTCTAGAAGTGTTGCATCATTGAATGAGGATACTACCGGAGGTGGAGGATATGGAACTCGTTTTTATTTGCAGAGCATCTCTTGAATGGCCTGTTCCCACATTTCATTCACATTGTTGAGAGCCATGAAAGCAACGTTCATTATTTTCAGGTCGGAGTTGGATTCCTATTTGGCGAAGTTAGAGGAGTCGCTCGAGTAGCTCCTTGACTTCTTCTTATTGATCTTTCCCTTGTCATCACGTCTTTTCTCGCGTCTTTTCTCACGTCTATCATCATATCGTTATTCTCGTTGCTCATCTTTCTTGTTCCAAGGTGCAAGCTCGAGATGAAGCGTGTAACGGTTGTCCATCGTATGTCCCATCTGTTGCACTCGAAACAATATGACTTCTTGTTGTTGCGTCGACGGTTGTCATGAAACCATTTCTCACGTGCTCGTAAATTACCGAATTGTTTCACTAGAAATGTCATTTCGTCATCCTGTGCGTCGATTGCCTGCATGGCTACGGTTACCGATTGAGAATCTATTTGCTTGAGTCGGGTTTCGTAGTTCTTAAAGTAACTGATTAGATCTTCTTGTCTGATCTATCATGTCAGCATCATTGTCTCCAATGAAACTCGAAGCACCTCCCAGCTTTGTGGCTTTGCGCTGATAAATTTTCCTACAACTCGAGAATTTGTTAGACTCTCTCCTAAAGCGATGAATCCATTTTGGATATGCGACATACGACTGTACATATCCTCGACGGATTCACCTTCGATCATCCGAAAAGAGTCAAATTATTATTCGAGTCCCATTAATTTGGTCTTCTTCATTTGAATATTTCCCTCAAATCAATTTAGGAAGGCTCTCCATATTTGATGGGAATTAATACAACTATTTGTTAAATTCTATGCCATTACGTCAAGTGTGATATTGGTTTTGGTCAAGTCTGTACGAACTGTGGTACTGTCTTCAACAAATTTTGTGGTAAACCCAATTTCAACTACCTGACAAAGACCATGCAGCTAGAATACATTCACCATACTTCTCTTCCAAGATTCTAATTTTGATCGTCAAGTTTCTCCGGATAGAAGACGTATAGTCGATTCATCGGTAGCGTCGTCATGGATAAAAAATACACGTTGTTTCAAATTAAAAATTGAAAAGGTTTGTATTCCTACTATGGTACCAATTGTTGTTCGATTACAGCCTATAGGGGGTGAATAGGCCAAAAACGTGCGGAAGTGTGGATTTTACTTTTAGGATTTTGTGACTTTTAGTTTGATTGAATTTTAGACGGATGTTTTGTATTAGTAAATAAATTGATAATTAAAACAAGATAAATAATAGAAAAGTAAATAAAGATACCGAACACCAGATCTGTTAACGAAATTCGGCTAAGTGCTTGCATATGCTGTAACACCTGTTCTCGCAAGCGGCCCTTACCATGTTTATGTGCTCCTACTCTCCGGGTATGTCTTTCGGCTCCTTGATTCCACTAATCGAAATAAGGTTTTCTTTTACAAGATCAAGATTCACCATTCGCTTTACAAATAACTCGAGAGAGAGAATTCTGAAATTTTGCTTAAAAACCTTAATTAAATCGGATTAGTGCTGCTCCTTTTAAAGAGGGAAGGAGCATCCTCCGAAAAAAAGGAAATTTGCAACCTTCTGTTCAGAACGGAGTGCAGAAAAGGAAAGTAATAAAGAGTAGATTCAGGTATAATGGCTAAGAATCTCACCTTCGGTTCAAAATAGAACACCTTCCGTTCTGAACGGAAGGTGCCAAAAATTGGGTAGAAGCAAAAGCAGAGAATAGATAACAAAAGCCTTCAGAACAGAGCTTCCGTTCAGAATGGACCATATTCTATTCTGAACGGAATAAACAAAAATAATATATTATTCTCTCTTTTTTGTACTAACTAAAATTACTCAAAAAATAAAACTCAACTAGAAGAGCACACACAAAAGCTTCTAGACTAGATCACACTTGAGGTCTTCTAAAGCTCCTAGAGAATTGAATTGCAACCACCTTGATTTTGACTTGGATTCCATCGTCTTGAACTTGAGAGTCTAATCTTAAATATTTAATTCATACGGAATTATTTTAAACATCATCATACCGAGAACAATATGACCATCCGTCATCTGGACATCCAGCCCAATCTGCATAGGAAAAGGTTTGGAGTCGTAAAGATGGGGAGGACCAAAGTAAGAGACCATGTGTTATGGTTCCTTTGAGATATTGGAAGATGCGTTTCACCACCTTTCAATGCTTGTCTGTTGATGAGTGCATGACTTGAGAGACATTGTTGGCTGCAAAGGCAATTTCCGATTGGGTGATTGTTGCATATTGAAGTGCTCCCACCGTGCTTCTATAGAGTATTGGGTTATCCATTGGATCCCCGCTTAATTTCGATAGTTGCTCACCTGCCGCCATGGGAGATAAACACGGCTTAACACCATCCATATTGGCCTTCCTAAGTAGGTTAAAAATATATTGCAGTAGAGATAAAAGAACTCCATTTTTTACTTTCTGAGCTTTAATACCAAGAAAGTAATGTAAGGGATCATGATTCTTCAAAGAGAATTGCCCATTTAATTCCAAGATGACTTTCTCAACCGAAGCAGGATTGCTATCGGTGACAAGAATGCCGTCCACATATACTAAGAGAATTAAAAGTTCCTTGTCTTTAAATCAAATGAAAAGGGAAGTATCTGTTCGAAAGCCAACAAAACTAAGATTCAAGAGAGCACCTTTTAGTTTTGTGAACCAAGCGCGAGATGCTTGTTTGAGGCCGTAAAGAGCCTTTTTGAAAAGGCAAACATAGTGTGGTCGTGTGTCATCCACAAATTCAGCCGGTTGTTGTATGAATACCATCTTTTCTAGATCCCCGTTGAGAAACACATTATTCACATTGAGTTGTCACACCGACCAACCTTTGGATAAGGCAAGAGTGAGAACTACACGAATGGTGGTTGGCTTCACCACCGGGCTAAAGGTCACCATATAATTAACTCCTATCTTGATGATACCCCTTCACCACAAGTCATGCCTTGTATCTTTCAATGGAATTGTCCGCATTCTTCTTCACCTTAAACACTCATTTGCAACTGACTAGATTTTGTGACGAATGAGAAGGAACAAGGAGCTACATTTTATTTTCAAGGAGGACATTGAACTCGGCTTGCATGGCTTCCCGCCATTTGGGACCTTTGTTGGCTTTGGTAAAGCATGTTCGTTCACTTACTTTATCAGATATGGAGGTTGGAATGGGGTGTTTTGCAGTCGCGTACATAATATGATCGGTAAATTGTCGAGGTCTTCGTGTGTTGTCATGGGTCCGAGTCACTATCGGATGAGTAGATCGCTGTGGTCCAGGGAAGAAGAGGGAGGAAACGAGTCCTCACTTGAGGGTGAGGCCCTTCAAGTGAAGATGTAGAACCTTCATGCAATGATTTAGAAGCCTCATGTGAGGGTGGAGAAACATCATTTTGAGAATTAGGATTTGATAGAATGAGTGTGAGATAGGTTTGACTTGGAGGTGGAGAATTTTGAGAGGATGATGGAGGTGTCTCATGCATGAAAGAGAAGTATATTTTCATTGAATATGACATGGCGGCTCACATAATTTTTTTTTGTCAGTATGTAAAAATATTTGTACCCCTTTTGGTTTGGTGCATATCCAAGAAATACACAAGGTAATGACTGATTTTCTAACTTATGCGAATTATATGGTCGTGTGTATGAGAAACATAAGAATCTAGGCATTGCAAGAAGTAATAATCCGGTTCTTTGTGGAATAAGTTACCAAAGGAAGATTTTTGTCGATTTACGGAGTTCGACAATTGGTTGGTGAGATAGATAATGTTATGGAACATGTCATTCAAAAAACGAAGCGGAATGAAAGCTTGAGACATAGTAGAGAGAGTTAGTTCAACGATGTGTCGATATTTCCTTTCGGCTAGCCTGTTTTGTTCGGGTGTATAGGCACATGTGGCGATATTAGAGATAGAGGGGTAAAGACGCCTTATGAGTTTAAACTCGGTGTCACCATCGGTTTAAGCATTTTTTATTTTTGTGGAGCACGAGAGGAGGTTTTAGTCTTGAGGCTTAAAAATCTTAAATGCCTGAGACACTTGATCTTTTGAGATGAGGAAATATATTCACGTGTAGTGCGAGAAATCATCCGTGAAATACGCAAAGTAGCGGACTCCCGAATAGGAGGGAACCAGAGCCGGTCCCTACACATCCGAGTGGACTAATTCTAGAGCCTTTAAGGAGTGAGTCATAGCTCGATTAAATGGTAATTTATGAGCACAAATCCATTTTTTATTAAAATATAATAACTTACGTGTCTTTATCAAGGACCATATACTAAATTCTCAAGGACCCCCGTACATCCTCCAACGGTTTGGAGAGGAAGAAAGAAAGAGAGTAGTGGCGTGTAAGAGAAGCAATGTGCGGCTTGAATGATCTCGCTCTGATTTATTTTTTTATACTTTCTTCAATAGTTAGAAATTTTTTTATCAGGCTTTAAATTTCTGACTTTTCATTTCCATATTTTGTTTTGTGTATAATAGGGCAGAGGTCTCGTTAGAGTAATATGGGCCCAGTTTTAATTTATCTTTTTTTTCTATTTGTATAGAAATTTATATTCTATATAGATTTTGGAGTTGTTTATTGCGTTCTGACGAAGCCACGTCAGTGTTTTGATTGTGGACCGTCTGATTTTGATCCGACTGATGGATAAGATTGTGGTGTTGTAAGGGCTAGATCGTCTGATTTTGATCCGACGGCTGAATAAGATCGGGGTGTTTAAAGAGCGGATATAAATCAGAATTTTTTTGAATAGTAGCACTATTTTGAAGAATAATTAATCAGATAGCATGATTTTCAAAATATTTGGGTAGGTAGCACTTCCGCCAGACCTTTTGGCTGAACTAAAGTAGTTCCGCCGAGGGTCCAGCGGGAACTAGGAATTTTTTTTTTTGCTAATCTCGGCCATTTGGCACCTTTAAACAAATTTTAGACGGTGAAATTGACCAAAAAATGACGAAAATATAGGTTCCGCCTGGACCCTCCGGCGGAACTAGCTAGTTCCGCCGGTGGGTGCAGGCGGAACTACATATTTTCCCAACTTACAATCGACCCAAAAAGTCCAAAAAAATTGCCTAGTTCCGCCGGTGGGGCCGGCGGAACTGGACCATTTTCCCAACTTAGATTACCCAAAAAAATTTCAAAATTTAGGGTTTAGTAACGGTTTTTAATAAAAAACCGATACTAAATATTAGTATTGTATCGGTTTTTTCGGGAAATTTTTTTTTCATTTAGTAACGGTTTTTATAAAATAACCGTTACTAAATCTGAAACTTAGTAACGGTTCTTTGCTAAAACTGTTACTAAATAAGCAGTTAGTAACGGTTCTTCCTTAAAAACCGTTACGAATTGGAAATTTAGTAACGGTTTTTAGTAAATAACCGTTACTAAATTTCAGATTTAGTAACGGTTATTTTATAACAACTGTTACTAAATGAAAAAAAAATTTCCCGAAAAAACCGATACAATACTAATATTTAGTATCGGTTTTTTATTAAAAACCGTTACTAAACCCTAAATTTTGAAATTTTTTGGGTCGATTGTAAGTTGGGAAAATGGTCTGGTTCCGCCGCCTGCACCCACCGGCGGAACTAGACCATTTTTTTAGACTTTTTGATTGTAAGTTGGGAAAATGTGTAGTTCCGCCAGACCCACTGGCGGAACCTATATTTTCGTCATTTTTGGGCCAAAAATAAATTTTACCTAGTTCCGCCAGACCCAGTGGCGGAACTAGCCTTTTTCATTAATTAAGCTTGTTTAAGAGTGCCAAATGGCCGAGATTAGCAACAAAAAAAAATTTCCTAGTTCCGCCAGACCCTCTGGCAGAACTACTTCAGTTCGGCAGAAGATCTGACGGAAGTGCTACCTACCCAAATATTTTGAAAATCATGCTATCTGATTAATTATTCTTCAAAATAGTGCTACTATTCAAAAAAATTCAAAATAATAGGCAAATGAGATCTCCAATTATTCGACTTTTCTCCCTCTTTCTCTCAAAGTCCGACCCAATGAAAATGAAACCGACGCTCCCTCCCCTACATAACCGGTCGGTAGCCGGCGACGCCGCCATCTCCTAACGACTGAAGCCGCCGCCTCCCATCGGATCGCTAGCAACGTCGCCTCGGCCTCTTCTCGACCCCCAATTCATACCCCCTTGTCTCACTGACTCGACAAAAGAAAGAGGAAACCGTCCAACTCTGCAACCATCCCTTCTTGTCGTGATCTGCTTATTTCGGTCGTCGGAGATGGGCCTGCTGATGATCCGGACCTTGAAGCGTCGTCATCATCCGCCGGGTCCCACCGCCACCTCTCTACTAGCCGTGACGTTGTTTTGATTTTTTTTTCTTTCTGCTGTTTAGTCGCTGATTTTTTGTAATTGAGTCTCTGAAAGTAAAGTCAACAGAGGTTTTGACGAGGATTAATTGGCTATAATTAGACTCAGTTCAGCTCCATTGGACTTAATTTGACTTAATTTGTAAGAAATTTGTTTTGCCTCAAGATATAATCCATGATTGGTGTGCCTTTAGTAAGCTTAGTTCCATAATCGAGTAACGTTTGGACATATTTGTATATTGAGGCTTACTTCATAATTAATTAGCTTTTATGTTTGAATTGTCATAATTTTTGGTTGTTAATTGTTATAATTTGTCACTTTAGTTAATTTTTCAGTTTTGAAAATAGTTTTATTATGTTTTGAGATTCTGGTATTATTGTCATATCAGTTTTGATTGCTAATATCTGTCTGTTAGAAGTATGGTAGAACATAGGTGCCTATTTTGATCTTATATTTTGATTCTAAGATTTTAATGCACGAAAAGTTCTTGCAAGAGAGAAGCTCTTGTGATAATACAACTCAAACTTACAGAACGAATATATAATTAACTAAATCCTCTATGAAAAATTATAAAATTTATAGGCTCGTTCCATAAATTCAGTTAATACTTGATACAAAATAAAAGATTTGGTCTTTTCATTTTATTTCAAAAAAGCATAATTGTAATGTTTATTTTGAAATCTACCTACCATCGATGCAAAATTTTACAATTTTTCTTTAGTTTCAAATTCTTTTGTTTGGCTGTATTGATAATTCTAAAAATTTTCATAAGAAAGTAAAAAAAAAAAAATCTTAAGGTCAATGAAATAAATTTGAAATCTAACCAAATGAATAATTTTAAATTTATTAAAAATATGATTTATAATTTGTCTTTTTTTTATAACTACAGATTCCAATCTGACATTGCCTCAAAATTGAAAGACTTCAGGCTTTTGCCTCAAATAATACCAAACTCCAATGAATCCAATCTCAAGATTCAGCATAGATAATGATTCAAATATTCAAATTTGGTTGCAAGATGTATCAAAGTGGTTAGTGTTATAATAAGCAATTTTATTTTATTATTATTTTATTTATTTATTTTGTAGTAGGGGTACTTTCAAAATTTCAGAAATAATATGTATGTTGGGGAATAATAAAGTGTATCTCAATAAATCGTATGCATTAAATAAAGAATTTAGAAATTTGAATCATCAAAATCTGAGGTGTATATTAAAAGTTATGATTATTTTAACTTTGAGAGACTAAAGTGCAAAAGTGACAGCAGAAATTGGCTGTCCGTTTCCTCTTCTTTCCGTTCAGAAAATTTGCATTAGTACATGCTTAAATTTAGGATCTGAATTTAATATAAAATTAAAGACTTGAAATTGGGTAATCAGTCATTAATGAGGAATACGGTACAGTGATCATTCTTATTTTTCCTTCTAATTTAAAGACTTCACTACAAGACAGAAATATGTCATTTTATTCTCTCTCTACCTCTCCTTTCTCTCTTCCTGCGCAAGACACACAAAAAAAAAAGAGAGCTAGAGCTTGTCCTTTGGAGTTGAGAACATTCCTACACCTGGAGTTTGTGGACCGTGTCTGTAGATTAAATCAGCTCACACAAACCTTGTCTACCCAAGTCTAATTACTAGTTAGAGCATTTCTCCTTCTCTTGTTCAATAATCTTCAGTAAAGTGAGTCTTTTATTTCTTTTGGATTTAGTTAATTAGTAATTAGTACTATTTGCATAATTAGGCTATATTGCATGTATTCATGAAATTAAACCTACAAATATTTTGTTGTTATGGATGCAGTACTGTTACTAGAATAACTAGGTATATCACTATATTCTGAATAATGATAATTATTGAATATGATATTACAACATTACTCTTATTTATTTTCTTATAATACAAATTATGATTAACTAGTTTCATAAAATTTCTGGTTACCAGACGACTTTCGTGTTATTACGATTATATGTAAATTCTATTTATTTTGAGAAATATATCAAGGATTTCAAATAATAATAATAATAAAATAGTAATATTTTAAACTGAGAAATAAGATATTGGTTTTTAGTAAAACTGGAATTGGGATATTTTCTAAACTGGAACTGGATTCTGGATTTTTGGACAGATTCAGGAATTTGAATTTTAAAAACTGGGACTGCAATTCCGGATTTTTAAGGATATTTGTTTTTATCATATCTTTTTATCCATAACTTCAAATTTCACAAATAAATAGTCCAATTATATGTTTTTGGGCATTCTAAACTCATTGGTAATATTAGTTTCTGCATTTAAGGACCAGAAAATATTTTTTCGTAAATAGTCAGATTAAGTGAGCATGTCGGTTCGAAGTTCGAGATCGATTAGTAATAAGTATTAATTAAATAATTAGATTAGCGTGAGGAGGAGTTCATACTAGAAGATGACCGAGAAGTTGAAAGAGTTGCGAAGGAAGATCAAGAGTTTGTGGAACCCGAAGATTTAGCGTTAGAGTTGCTAGTTGCATTTATTCAGGTAAGGTTTTGCCCGCATATACTTCCGTACAAATATTATATATATTATAAGTACCTATAATGATAGTAATATTTAATCTAGAACTTCTATTTGTGAGATAAAGCTTATATGGCTCAAATTAATATTTTTAGTAATATGAGAATTTAAAGATAATATTTAAAGATATTTTTGAGTAAGATACGGGACATAGTGAGATGTGTGATAAATATGACGATGTAGCCGTACTTGGTAGAGTGAAACCAGGGCCGCTGATTCACATAGGTGAGGAGCCGTACTTTGTAGAGAGAAACTAGGGCCGCCGATCACCCAATAATGAGCTCGGAAAGACTTGTATCTGTGAGCGTACTCGATGCCACAGAGCATGATCTAGTGTGTGTTGTGTGTGCGTGGAAGTTGAAAGTGAAACAATATAATATCCCGAAATAAAAGTATTTTTTCATAATTATTATATAATTATTATGCTAAATTATATTTATGACTTTTGGTTACTTGATTTTATATTAAACTCAATATGTTTTATTCTTTCTTTTTGGTATATGCGGCTGGACCTCTTTTCATACCTTACTGAGTCAGTACTCATCCTTATGTTTATTTTGTGCCCAGGTTTGGATCATTAACTTGGGGTTGCGGGTGAAGAGACGTCACAATTTAATACAATTTAGTTTAATAATTGGTATTTAATAACTGAGAACTTTATAGTCTCAATCTTATTTTTTTGTTAAGCTTAATAAATGTAGTCTGGAGATTATTTTGTTTTATGTGGATGTTGGTTTAAATGCCTTTTGGTTGTTACATTTCAGTCCTTTATTTGGTACAGGGGTGTAACAACTTTAATGGTATCAGAGCAACACGATCCACAAAACTCGAAATAGATTCTAAATAAACGCGCGTGAATGAGAGTGGGATGGGGGTAGTTTGGATTTATTGAATCTGCAAAAAAAAAAAAAAAAAAAAAAAAAAGTTTATTCTAAGAGTGAGTGTCTCAATATAATTTAGGAAGATGTCTGACGATTCTAACAACGGTGAAGACTTGAACAATTCAACTGGTGGAGCAATACCAGTCACCACCATGACGCCTTCGGCGAATGACTTTTTGGCGCTCATGAGGCAACTGATTCAGCAGGAATCCCGAGACAACGGACAATCCTCTCGAGCAGGTCAAGGAAATGCCGAGGATCTCCTAAAGTCTATCTTAGGTACGAAGCCGGATTCCTTTTTGGGTTCATCTAACCCGGATGATGCGTACGCATGGCTACAACACGTGCGCAAGAAGTTGGATGCGATGAAGTGTCCGGAGGAGGATAAGGTGCGGTTGGCTACGCACATGCTTTCTGGACGAGCGGATTCGTGGTGGAATTTACAGAAGACAGGTTACGAAGAGAAACATCCAAGCGAAATTATACCGTGGAAATGGTTCGAGGATGAATTCTTCAAGCATCATTTTCTGCAAAACCTTCGGCGCGCTCGCAAGCAGGAGTTCGAGAATCTGTAGCAGGGTAATATGATTGTGCAAGAGTATTCCGAGGAGTGGCATCGACTTTCCATATTCGGAGGTAGTTCAGTTTTGGATCCGGAGGAGCGTGTGGGCCGATTCATTGATGGGTTGCATCCAGATTTGGCGACTATTGTGAGGCCACACAGTTTGGGAACGATAGCAGAAGTGATGAATGTGGCGATTGGTGTGGAACATGATAGGCGCCAATCATACAAGATGAGGATGGAAAGGCACGAGCGTCATTCGAAGAAACCATCGAAACCGGCACCTTACACTTTTCGTGGAGCCGTACCAACCCGTACTTACGACGGACCCGAAATACCACCTTGTTCGATATGTCAGAGGAGGCACCGAGGAGAGTGTTTCCACAAAAGCCGGAAGTGTTACGTTTGCGATCAGGCGGGCCATATGGCGAATCAGCGTCCGAACAAGGGGAAGTTTGGGAATAAGAGGCCCCCTGCCTCTCATCCATCTCAGCAGCGAGTTGGAGGTTCCAGCGGCAAGCCGAACAACCGTGCGACAATGTACGCCATCCAACATGATGATGAGACAGAGGTTACCAATATCATCGCAGGTACCATTTTTATTTCATCCGTCCCAGCTTATATGCTCTTTAATTCGGGTGCATCATTATCATTCATAGCGTCATCATTTGTGCATGAGCATGGTTGGAAAACAGAAGTTAGTAATGAGTCGATAGCAGTGGGAACCCCAGTAGGAGGCTCGGTTGTAGCAAACCGAGTGTGCAAAGCCAAAACCGTGAAAATTGGTGACCATAGATTGTCAGTTGATCTCGTAATGATGGTATGCGAGACTTTGAGGTTATTTTGGGTATGGATTGGCTCGTTCGGCATAATGCGGTAATTGTGTGTCGACAACAAATGGTGATCTTCCAATTATCCAATGGTGAGAAATTTAATTTTTCAACCCGACAATTGGAATTCGGAGGTCCTCTTATTTCTATGAAGCATGAGAAGAAATTTGTGCGAGCTAAGTGTGCGGCGTTAGTAGCGTTCGTTCAGGTGACTTCGCCTGCGGAAAACAAATTGAAGGATATTCCAGTGGTGTGTGAGTTTCCTGGAGTATTTCCTGATGAACTTCCTGGTTTACCCCCAGATCGAGTTGTGGAATTTGCGATTGATCTAGCTCTGGGTACGGGACCTATTTCCCGGGCTCCTTATCATATGGCGCCGGTGGAGTTGAAGAAATTGAAAAGTCAGTTGGACGAGTTGTTAAAGTTAGGGTTCATTCGACCTAGTGTTTCACCATGGGGAGCACCTGTATTATTTGTGAAGAAGAAGGATGGTTCTATGCGGTTATGTATCGACTACCGCGAGCTTAATAAGGTTACAGTGAAGAACATGTACCCTTTACCCCGAATCGATGACCTATTTGACCAGTTACAAGGGGCGCAGGTATTCTCGAAGATCGATTTACGTACAGGTTATCATAAACTGAAAATTAAATCGGAGGATATACCAAAAACCGCATTCCGCATGCGGTATGGACATTACGAGTTTCTGGTGATGTCGTTTGGATTGACCAATGCACCGGCAGGTTTTATGGACTTAATGAATCGAGTCTTCAAACCTTATCTAAATTCTTTTGTAATTTTCTTTTTCGATGATATTTTGATTTATTCGAAGAACGAGAAGGAACACGAGGAACATCTGAGAGTGGTGTTGCAAACCTTGTTGGATCACAGGTTGTATGCGAATTTCAAGAAGTTCGAGTTTTGGCTTCCGAGTGTGTCATTTTTAGGCCATGTGATTTCGAATGATGGTTTATCAGTGGATCCAAAGAAGATTGAAGCAGTGGTAAATTGGAAACCACCAATGAATGTAACGGAAGTACATAGTTTCTTGGGTTTAGCCGGGTATTATAGATGCTTTGTGGATGGATTCGCAAAGATAGCGTTACCGATGAGTAGGCTGATAAGGAAGGATATAAAGTTTGTGTGGGATGAGAAGTGCCAGAAAAGTTTTGAAGAGTTGAAGAAAAAGTTGGTTTTAGCTCCTGTTTTAGTGGTACCAGAACCGGGGAAGGAGTTCTCAGTTTACAGTGATGCTTCACTTCAAGGACTCGGGTGTGTATTAATGCAAGGCAAGAATGTAATCGCGTATGCTTCGAGGCAACTCAAATCGTACGAGCATAATTATCCCACCTACGACTTGGAGTTAGCGGCGATAGTGTTTGCTTTGAAGATTTGGAGGCACTATCTTTATGGCGAGCGGTGTAATATGTTTACGGATCACAAGAGTCTTAAATATATTTTCTCACAGAAGGAGTTGAATCTTCGTCAACGAAGATGGCTTGAGTTGATGAAGGATTAGGACATTAGCATAGAGTATCACCCGGGAAAAGCGAATGTTGTACCGGATGCTTTAAGTAGGAAGATGTATGCGACAATGCCGGCTTGTATTGTTTACGATAGACTCATTTTGGATGACCTAAGAAAGATGGATATTGAGTTGGTGTTACCAGGTGATGAGCTTGTTGTGGCGAGTCTTGTTATTAGACCGAGTTTGTTAGATGAGATACGTGAGACACAAGATAATGATCCGGGTTTTGCAAAGATTAAGGAGATGATGATAGAAGGAGTATATCAGGAATTTAGATGTGACTCTGAAGGAGTATTACAAGTTGGTAATCGGCTGTGTGTTCCGAATATTCCGGATATTAAAAAGGCGATACTGGCGGAAGCACATTCCTCTCGGTATTCGGTTCATCCGGGAGAAATGAAGATGTATCGAGACCTCAAGAAAAGCTTTTGGTGGAGAAGAATGAAATGGGAGATAGCATAGTATGTAGAGAAGTGTTTAGTGTGCCAGCAGGTTAAAGCAGAAAGGAAGAAGAAAGCAGGGCTATTGCAACCATTACCCATACCAAAAGGAAAGTGGCAAGAAATAATGATGGATTTCGTTACAGGTTTTCCAGCGACACTAAGTAAGAATAATGCAATATGGGTGATAGTGGATCGCCTCACCAAGGCGGCTCATTTCATACCATTCAGGTTAGGAACCCCACTAGAGAAGATGGCACAGATGTATATTGATCGTATTGTTGGGTTTCTACCATTCATAACGCAGCGGAAAAACAAAAACGAAACAAAATCGAATTCGAAACCCAAAAGAAGGATCCGTGAATTACAATTAAATCAAAGAAAAGTTCATAACTTTGTACCTTCGGATTACGCTTAATCCGTGATGATCAAAAACGAATTTGGTTGACGGTTTTCTTTGCCCGATCCAAACCGGTTTCCAAACCGATCCTTTGAATGTTTCGCCTAATCGGTCTCACAAACCGATCTCCAAGCAATCTCCAAACGAACCGATTCTCCAAGCAAACCGATTCTCCTAACAAACCGATTCTCCAAATAAACCGATTTTCCAAACAAAAACCACGGTTTCAACCCAAATCACAAAGACGCCGCACTTCGCTTCGTCCTCTACCGGTATCCACACGAACAACCCCTTTGAACGGATAATGAATGATATATGCTAGTATTCGTTCTTCATTTCTCTCACAGAAATAACAAGAGAATAATTTTCGGATTTTTCTCTCCTCTTTGTCTCACAAAAGATGGACGAAAAATATTATGCCCTTAATCTGATTTTGGGGTGTCTCTTGTGCCTATATAGTCCATAAGTTTCATATCCTATGTGTATTGTAACTATGTAACCATATATGCAACACACCTTATCATATAAGATGTACGATTGGATGTGTCACTTGACTATGTAGCTCTCCATACAACTTATCACATAAGTTATGATTTTTCTGTGTAAGTCTCAATAGTTGTTCTTTGTGTGTGACCTTGTAGGTTTACTTAATGTTGGCAATAATCACAATGGATTATAAATCATGAGCGGCCTCTAGCAAGACATCATGATTACCCAAATTAAGCAAGTATAGATGATTTGATCAAACCTAATTTATGTCATGCATTGTAATTGGTACACGATATCTATATCATCCATAAGGCATGGTATGTGTCAACCTTATGTTGGTCGATAAATATTTCTTGACACCGAATTTGATTGAACATGAAATGACATTAATAACTCCTTATTAATTCACTTGAGCACGGCCATACGTTTCTTCAGTCAAATCATCAAGAGGCCTAAAGATATCTCTCTCAATTTATGAGAGGAACAAATCCTATCTTAATTAAGCTCTTTCCTCCGCACAATTCATTATATACCTAATTATAATCTTTATGATCGCCCGGTTAAAGACGATGTTAGACTATATTAAAGTATAAAATTTATCATGTAGGAAACTGAGATAATCTCAAGTCTAAGGATTACAGATATATTCTTTACTGAGAATAACTAATGACACGAACCATGTATATTCTCACAGTGGGTCAATCCAGTATATGGTCTCCAACATATACTTATGTTAACAACTTAATAACTCTTATTCATGATTAGTAAAACGTGACCATCAGTCAACTAACATACTGATGTATATTTATAGCTTATCGTAAAGTATGTTTGTCTCACAAACATCCTATGAATGATCAGGGACGGTTTAGAATATCATTCATAATACTTTATAGTTTTCACATACTTTGATGATATAAAGCTGAATATCATATTCAAAGTTCATTTTAGTAATAAGAATAAAATAACCAATACGCATTTATCATATAAAATATCTCTAAATAAACACAATGTTTGTTTAACACAATCCATACATCTAGGTCTCAAATATATTGGCCTAGGGCATACTACTAACACGTATAGTGTGCTTGCACGGAATACCAGTTCGGATTGTATCAGATCGAGACCCGAGGTTTGTATCTCAGTATTGGCATTCAGTTCATAAAAGCTTAGGTACGAACCTGAATTTTTCTATGGCTTATCATCCGCAAACCGATGGTCAGTCAGAGCGGACGATTCAGACCCTCGAGGATATGTTGAGGGCGTGTGTTCTTGAGATGGGAGGTCATTGGGATCAACATGTGCCACTTATTTAATTCTCGTATAATAATAGTTATCACGCTAGTATTGGCATGTCACCATTCAAGGCGTTGTATGGGGCACGGTGTAGAACACCATTGTGTTGGGAACCAGTTGGTGTACAAGACCCGACAATTCCGGAATTAATTCAGGAAAGTGTAGAAAAGGTTGAATTAATTCAGAAGAAGATCGAAGCGACTCGGCAAAGGCAGCGACATTATGCCAATCCAAAACGAAGAGAAGTGGAGTTTGCGGTAGGAGATAAGGTATTTTTAAAAGTATCCCCAGCAAAAGGAACAGTGAGGTTTCACATGCGAGGAAAACTAAACCCCCGATTTATTGGAACTTTCGAGATTCTCAAACGAATTGGAGAAGTGGCGTATTAGCTGGCTCTACCCCCAGCTTTGTCAGGAGTACACGATATATTTCATGTGTCGATGTTGAGGAAATATATTCACGATCAAGTCATGTGGTGGATTATGGCTCCTTAACTATAGAGAAGAATTTGAGTTACGAGGAAGAACTAGTTCGTATTGTTGATCGGAAGGATCAAGTGCTTCGCAGGCGAACTGTTCCGTATGTTAAAGTGTAGTGGAAAAATCACACGGAACGCGAAGCGATTTGGGAGTTAGAGTTAGATATAGGAGAGAAATATCCAAACCTATTTAGTGACCCAAGTGTGTAAATCGTTTGGGGACAAACGATCCTTTTAGGTGGGGTGGTTGTTATAATAAGCAATTTTATTTTATTATTATTTTATTATTTATTTTGTAGTAGGGATATTTTCATAATTTCAGAAATAATTTGTATGTTGGGGATTAATAAAGTGTATCTCAATAAATCGTATGCATTAAATAAAGAATTTTGAAATTTGAATCATCAAAATCTGAGGTGTATATTGAAAGTTATGATTATTTTAACTTTGAGGGACTAAAGTGCAAAAGTGACAGCAGAAATTGGCTATCCGTTTCCTCTTCTTTCCGTTCAGAAAATTTACATTAGTGCATGCTTAAATTTAGGATCTGAATATAATATAAAATTAAGGACCTTAAATTGGGTAATCAGCCATTAATGAGGAATACGGTACAGTTATCATTCTTATTTTTCCTTCTAATTTAAAGACTTCACTACAAGACAGAAATAAGTCCTTTTATTCTCTCTCTACCTCTCCTTTCTCTCTTCCTGCGCAAGACACACAAAAAAAAAGAGCTAGAGCTTGTCCTTTGGACTTGAGAAGATTCCTACACTTGGAGTTTGTGGACCGTATCTGTAGATCAAATCAGCTCACACGAACCTTGTCTACCCAAGTCTAATCACTAGTTAGAGCATTTCTCCTTCTCTTCCTTGTTCAATAAACTTCAGTAAAGTGAGTCTTTTATTTCTTTTAGATTTAGTTAATTAGTAATTAGTATTATTTGCATAATTAGGCTATATTGCATGTATTCATGAAATTAAACCTACAAATATTTTGTTGTTATGGATGCGATCGTTGTTACTAGAATAACTAGGTATATCACTATATTCGAATAATGATAATTATTGAATATGATATTACAACATTACTCTTATTTATTTTCTTATAATACAAATTATGATTAACTAGTTTCATAAAAGTTCAGTTACCGGACGACATTCATGTTATTACGGTTATATGTAAATTCTATTTATTTTGAGAAATATATCAAGGATTTCAAATAATAATAATAATAAAATAGGAATATTTTAAACTGAGAAATAAGATATTGGTTTTTAGTAAAACTGGAATTGGGATATTTTCTAAACTGAACCGGATTCCGGATTTTTGGACGATTCGGGAATCGAATTTTAAAAACTGGGACTGCAATTCCGGATTTTTAAGGAAATTTGTTTTTATCATATTTTTTAACCATAACTTTAAATTTCACAAATAAATAGTTCAATTATATGTTTTTGGGCATTCTGAGCTCATTTGTAATATTAGTTTCTGCATTTAAGGACCAGAAAATATTTTTTCGTAAATAGTCAGATTAAGTGAGCATGTCGGTTCGAAGTTCGAGATCGATTAGTAATAGGTATTAATTAAATAATTAGATTCGCGTGAGGAGGAGTTCATACTAGAAGAAGACCGAGAAGTTGAAAGAGTTGCGAAGGAAGATCAAGAGTTTGTGGAACCCGAAGATTTCGCGTGAGAGTTGCTAGTTGCATTTATTCATCTAAGGTTTTGCCCGCATATACTTTTTCCATTGGCTATATTTGTTCTTCCGTACAAATATTATATATATTATAAGTACCTATAATGATAGTAATATTTAATCTAGAACTTCTATTTGTGAGATAGAGCTTATATGGCTCAAATTAATATTTTTAGTAATATGAGAATTTAAAGATAATATTTA
Organism: Juncus inflexus; assembly: GCA_024447665.1. Taxonomy (NCBI): domain Eukaryota; kingdom Viridiplantae; phylum Streptophyta; class Magnoliopsida; order Poales; family Juncaceae; genus Juncus; species Juncus inflexus. The sequence goes on along the minus strand of JAJHPC010000009.1, from coordinate 7,027,485 downwards.
AAGATTTGAGTAAGATACGGGATATAGTGAGATGTGTGATAAATATGAGGATGCAGCCGTACTTGGTAGAGTGAAACCAGGGTTGCTGATTCACATAGGTGAGGAGCCGTACTTAGTAGAGAGAAACTAGGGCCGCCGATCACCCAATAATGAGCTCGGAAAGACTTGTATCTGTGAGCGTACTAGATGCCACAGAGCATGATCTAGTGTGTGTTGTGTGTGTGTGGAAGTTGAAAGTGAAACAAGATAATATCCCGAAATAAAAGTATTTTTTCATAATTATTATACTAAATTATATTTATGACTATTGGTTACTTGATTTTATTTTAAACTCAATATATTATATTCTTTCTTTTTGGTATATGCGGCTGGGCCTCTTTTCATACCTTACTGAGTCAGTAATCATCCTTATGTTTATTTTGTGCCCAGGTTTGGATCATTAACTTGGGGTTACGGGTGGAGAGACGTCACAATTTAATAAAATTTAGTTTAATAATTGGTATTTAATAAATGAGAACTTTATAGTCTCAATCTTATTTTGTTGTTAAGCTTAATAAATGTATCCTGGAGATTATTTTGATTTATGTGGATGTTGGTTTAAATGCCTTTTGGCAGTTGTTACATTCTAGTCCTTTATTTGGGTCAGGGGTGTAACAGTTAGGGTCTTGAATTTACAAAAGGTCTTTAATTTGATCTTTGTGTTTATTTTTTGTGGTTGATTTTGAATCAATTGTTGAATCTGTAATGCTCAGTTTGTCGATGATTGAGAAAGAATCAAGTTTTAGCCTTTTGGGAGAGTGGGAACAGAAAGTGCCTGATTTTGGGTAATGTCTGTTCATACAAATGTGATGTTCTAATTTTGTAATTTTTGTATTGTTTAGAAATGAAATTTTTATTTATTTATTCTTTCTTTTTGCTTGGTGTCAGGATTCTCTAGTTGTAATGGGCTCTCATGACTCAACTATCAAATTTTGGGATCTTGTGCATGTACATTTTTATATAATATATTTTTGCATTAAAATATTAAAATTGACATACATTATTAATTTTTATTTACTGTTAAATTATTTATTTTAGGAAAAATAATGGTAATACTTACACAACATAGAACGTGAGTGAGGGCTATGGCTTTGCACTGTAAAGAGTATATGCAATATATATAATTAACATTTTACCCTTATTTCTACAATAATTTAATTATTATTTTTATTAATATTACATTTTTACCCCTTTTTCTACATTAATTTAATTATTATTCTATTAATTATTTTGTACATTTTATTATTCAGACATACATTTGGACCATCATCAACAAATAATATAAAGAAAGAAAATAAAAGGACGTTTCTGGATCTTCGATTTTGAACTATTTTTTTAATTTTCTGTGTAAATTATGATAGAAGAACCGCCCCCCGCCCCCCCAAAAAAACAAAAACTCTGTAGCTTTCTTTGTAAATCATGATAGAATGGTGAAAACTTTTGTAATTAGGGTGTAAAAGCGAAGTACCTATCACATACACTGTGCTCATTTGATTTGCAGCTTGATTTGCAGAAGTATAAAAATGTTATACATACTCAAAATAGTGTGTACTCTTTGATAATATGTTATATAATCTTGTCATATAAAAACCACTGTAAATTTTTTTTTGTATGATATACAATAGATATGTAAATATTAAATAATATTAAATTGAATATTATTAATAAAAAAATAGTTATGTTTAATTGTTTATTATTTCATATTTAGTTTCTTGAAAAATAAAAAATTAATAATATTGTTTAAAATTTAATAAATTCAAAAAATATTTTTATACCCGAACAACGCCCGGGTTACCACTAGTAGAAATAGATTTTAGGGTTGTAAATATTTTACAAAAAAGTATGCATGGAAATTTCTAATTGGATGGGGACATAAAGCTCTTTCCAAATTTTTCTAAAAAAAGTTTATATGGTTAACGCAGGGTCATCTCCAGTTGTACGCACAGGAGTCAGGAGAGCATCTAATCTTGGAAAAAATCTATCTGCCCTGGCATAATCATTTCGGTTGCCGTAGGGTGTTTCGTTAACAAATTTACTCCAAATTCTTATTTTTCATCTATTTTTGAGCCTCCTCAAAATATCACATCATCACTTTTATCTTGACCGTTAGATCAATTATTTTGTCGAATCTTAGCCATTTATTTTTTCAAATTTATTGATAATTTATGGCAACATTTATGTGATAATTAAAACATAAGCATATGATTGGTTGAATTGGTGTTTTGTGTTCCATATCCGATTTAGTAAGAATGGTTGTGAGTTTGTTTGTGACGATCAGATCTTAATCAGATAGTTTTCAATGAATTATGGTGCAAAGTTATGTTCAATTATTAATACCAATAGTTAATGAAGAGTTCACTCATTAAAATATAAATATTATTTCTTTTCTTCTTTAAAAAATTATAATTTTTAATGAAATATTTTATTTTTAATGTTAAAATCGTCAAATATAAATTTGTTGGAATTTTCTTTTTATTTCGAGTTCCATATTGTTATGGCTTCAATTTCTTTTTATTGCTAAAATATGTGAATATAGACTACATAAAAAAAGATGTACAAAAATGATATACTCATTAACTTATATCTTATTCCTTATTTTTCATCTCTCTTTGATCATTCTTAAGATATATATTGTCAATTTTATCTTGGCGGTTGGATCAATTTTTTTTTAAATCTTAGATTTTCATTTGAATCATTACCACAATATCACATGTACCAATAGCTAATGAAGAATTTACCCATTAAAATATAAATAATTTTTCTTTTCATCTTAAAAAATTATAGTTCTAAATGAAATATTTTATTTCTCATGTTAAAATCATCAAATATAAATTTGTTGGAATTTTTTCTTTATTTTGAGTTTCATATTGTTATGCTTTCAATTTTTTTCTTACTAAAATATGTGAGTATTATAGACTATATGAATGAAGATGTACAAAAATATTATGCTCATTAATTTATACCTTATATCATATTTTCCATCTATTTTTGAGCATTCTTAAGAGACATATTGTCAATTTTATCTCGGCCGTTGTCATTTAAATTATTACCACAATATCATATAAAGACATATTGTTATGATTCCAATTTTATTTTTTCTTGATAAAATATGTGAATATAGATTATATAAAGAACATGAAATAGAATAATAATCTCATTTACTCTTAACATATTCTTTTACCCCTCTTTGAAAATTCGTAAGAGAATTATTATCAATTTTCTCTCTGCCGTCGAATCAAAGAATTTATCAAACCTTAACTTTTACTTTAAATTATTATCATAATATAACATGATTAGTTAGATTAATATTCAGTGTTATATCTCCGTTATGTGAGAACTACCATTTCAAACAAAATTTGAGTATATTGAAAACTATACTATATTACTTAATGTATTACGGGTTTCATAATAACATATGTGGAATCCATACCATTTTAACATCTAAAAAGAAAAGAAAAATAGTGGTGACAAATTTTTGAAGAAAATGAGTAATATTACATATCCTATGTAGTACACATATTTTTCCCATATATATAATATTAAATATAATTATATTTTTTATTTTTCAAAGTTAATCTTCTATTAATTAATCTTATGTAGTTTCAACTAAAATCTTCAAAACAAATTATTTTACATTTTATTTTTTCTGATCTTATTCATCCGATTAATACTTAATTTATTTTTCTAATATAATATGTCGGGATATAATGACATAAGAAAATCAAAGACAACAATTTTGAATTCTCATATATTATTTATATACTATAAATTTGCAAACTTTAATTTTGAATTTTCATAAATACAAGTTATATATTATTAGATTGAAATAATAATTAAAATTGAAATACTCGACGCGAAGCGCGAGCATTATCTTAGTCTAAGTTATAATAAAGTTGAAAGAAATAATGTTTATGATCTCAATTTTAATGCAATTACATGCACTTGGTCTTTGTATTTACCTATACAATTCAGAAGAGTATGCTAATTTTTTGGCTCACGCAGTCACATATTTATCATCTTCATTCTTGCTATTTTTAGATGTAAACTGAAACTTTGATATAACCGAAATGTTGCCTACTACACTATTTTTCTAAGATCATAAATTTTTATATTTGTTTTTTAAGTGGCATACGAGCATTCTGATTGTCCAACCTGTTTGGAACCAGTTAATATGTCACAATTAAATCCTTGTGAGTTGTGACAAAATTCTATGGTCAGGGCAGGGACATCTCCAGTTTATTGTACATAATCTGAATCTTAGTTAAATATATCTGTGGCTGGCATAATCATCTCCGTAGGGTCATCTGTTATCAGATCCAAGTTATAATAAAATTTTAAATTGTAATACACCACGTGTTCATGCACTCAATTTTGATGCAATTACATGCTCTTGGTCTTTGTATTTATCTTTTATACGTATTCAGATCTTTTCATCAAATTATCTCTCCATGATTGTGATGCTGATGTGATTGGAACACTAGCCAATCAATCCCGCTAACCTCTCTAAGGCCTTCAATTTTCCCTCATTTTTTCTCTCTTCTTTTTTCTTGAATTGTCTTTTGATATTTAAATTTGCGAAATTTACAAAAAAAAAAAACCCTATATTTTCTGGATATTATAAATAACATCCCTATGTTTTCATTTATTATAAATACTCTCTGTCAGAAATATTTTCTTTACAAATATACCCCCCAATATCAACTATTCCATCCATCCTATAGTTAGATTTTTTTTTAAATGACTAAAATACCCTCATCTATATTGAATATATTTAATGATAAATAAACTTAAAAAATAATAAAAATTAAATAGATATAAATTAAATAAAAATAGTTAAATAAATAAATACAGTTAAAAATATAAAAAAATTAATTAAAGAGAAATGAAATTAATTAAAATAAATATAATTAAAAATAAAAAGTTAAAAAATAAATATAAATATAAAAATAATTAAATAATTAAAAAAATTAAAAATTAATTCAATAAAAATTATTTAAAATAATCAAAATATAAATAATTAAAAAGCTAGACATAATTAAATAAAAATAAATAAATAAAAATAAAAAATAAAAAATAAAAAAAATAAAAAAATAAAATAATTGTAAAAAATAATAATAATAACTGACACACAAAACTCTAGTTGATAATTATTATTATTTTTCAAAATTAAACTTTATTCTATTATGTTTGATTTTAATTTAATTTTTGTATTTTGTATTATTCAGTACATTTAGGGTTTTTTTGTAAATTTTCCTATTTCAACATTATTTTTAATTTTATTATTTATTTATTTAATTAATTAATTTAATTATTTGTATTTTATTTATTTATATTTTTTTAACTTTTTCTTTTTATTCTTATTTTTTAATAAATTTTATTTCTATTTAATTATTTTTATTTTTATTTTTTTAAGTTTATTTATTAATTAAATATATTCAATGTAGATGAGGGCTATTTAGTTATTTTTTAAAATCTAATTATAAGATGGATGGAATAGTTGATGTAGGAGGGTATTTGTAAAGAAAATATTTCTGAATGGGGTTATTTGTAAAGAAAACCTATGAGGTAATTTGTAATATTCAGAAAAGATATGAAATTTTTTGTAAATTTCCCTTTAAATTTCAATCAATTTAATCAATCATTTCACCCTCTCCCTCCCCCTCTCTCTCTCTCTCTCTCCCTCCTGATCTGACAAAATGGAAGAGGAGAAGTTGGAAATAGGGAGAGAACCTCTTCTCCCATCAAAGAAAGAGAATCATCGAAAAAACAAGTATGCCTTAGGATGTGGAATACTAGCGTCCATGACCTCCATTCTTATGGGATATCGTATGTATTTTACCATTCCTTTATTCTTATACAAAATGGTTTGATTTGGTACCGGACCATTTGAATCAGTACCAGTTGTTTCTGATATTTCAAATTGTCATGTTATTCAGATGTAGGAGTGATGAGTGGAGCCCAAATATACATCCAACAAGACCTGAATCTCTCAAACACGCAAATTGAGATTTTATCCGGCATAATTAATCTCTATTCTCTTTTTGGATCTCTTGCTGCTGGATATACTTCAGACTGGATTGGTCGACGTGCCACAATTATACTCTCTGCTGCTATCTTCTTTGTTGGTTCTCTTCTCATGAGCCTGGCTTCGAACTATGCCTTTCTTATGGTATTATTTAATTGTTATCTTGAACTAAGGATCTTTTTTATGTCATATCGAGTAGAAGTATATTAATTGAGCAAGAGAAAAGTTATATTAAAAGAGTATAAACAGGGAGCCCATGATCAGGCCCGGTCTTGGTAGTGTGGTTCTTTGACATAAGTCAAGGGCCACCAAATGTGGAGGGCCTCCAATTTGAAATATTGTATACTTGTATATAATATAAAAAATGCAACGAAATTATATTATACCACTATATATAAACGTTGGTTATGTTCTCCTACCACGTGTCACCACCACACATCCCATTAATCTGAACCGTTCATCACAGTTTGGAGTTTGGATTTACTGTCAAGTTGACATGTGTTGATATATATATTATGGAAGAGAGGTCCATTCAACATTCATTGGGCCCGTTGAACCATGATATTATTATTCTACGGTAATAATTATGTGTAAGTATATAAATGATACCATTATATATAAACGTTGGTTATGTTCTCCTGCCACGTGTTAACCACCACACACCCCATTAATCTGAACCGTTCATCACAGTTTGGAGTTTGGATTTACTGTCAAGCTGACATGTGTTGATATATATGTTATGGAAGAGAGGTCCATTCAACATTCATTGGGCCCGTTTGAACCATGATATTATTCTACGGTAATAATTACTAGGCTGACACCCGCGCGTTGCTGTGGATATAACGAGAGATGCTAAAAAATTAGGATTGATATATCAAAAATATATCATTCAAAAAAATTACAAACTACAAACAAAAATTAGGCATAATCTTTCATAATTATATATACTATTGTACAATTATTTGGTTTGTTTTTGTAAGCTAATGAATATAAGGTAATTTTTTTTGTACACACTCATTGAAGAACTTGTATATAGACTTTTTTTTGTAATTTCCAAAAGCATTTTGTTTATTTCTGGTTTATATAGTTTTATTTTTTTGTTTTGCCATTTTGGTAATAATGTAGATTTTCCTTGGAATTTTTCCAATAATAAAGGCACATTTTGTTCATTTTAGATAACATAGACATTTTTAGGGACCTTTTTGCAATTTGGGATAATATAGGTGCTTTTTCCGAATTCTTAAAAATAGTTAAGTAGGGGCTTATTTTATAATTTTCAATAATGCAGGGGCTTTTCTGGAAATTTTAGGATAATATGTAGTAGGTTTTTCTTTGCGATTTCGGGATAACACAGATTTTTTGTTTTTTTTTTTTTTTGCAAATTTAAAAAATATTTAAGTATGTTTTTTGCAATTTCAAATAATACAAATGCTGTTTCGTAATTTTTATTTGCATAGGTTTGTTTGTAATTTATAATTTTCTTGCAAATGATATAAAAGCCTCACCAACCGCTTAACATTCTATTCAAGATAATGGAGATCTCCCTAACGCAATTAATGGAGACAATTTTTCTTATCCTTCAATTACGTGGCTATGCAGGGAGCTTGCAATATTATCCACCATAATAGATAGCAGATGTGTAAGTATATAAATGATAAGAAGCTCAAATTTTGTAGTGTAGTGGGACTAACAATCTCTTCTTCATAAACCGGACACAATCACTCATATATAAGAATAGGACCGGTCCATGTACAACCCTACTAAAGAAAAAAAAAGTCTTAACCCAACCACAAATACTCATGTCATAACACGTGTCATCATGTGATTAAAATTAGTTGATACAACTCCAAATACAAGAATTTTTTCTTATGTACCCCATGAGAAATAAAAATCTCATTCATATCCTTACATAATATAGTCAAGTATCAATCAAGTATAAAATACCCCTACAATTGAAATATGATATTAAATACAAATTATCAACTCTCCATCAATCATTAAGAAAAAATACAAATTATCAATTTTGTCAATAAAAAATATTGTGAATATGTCTACGCACAAAATTAAATATCCACTTACATTCGCCAAATATGGGAAATATCATAAAAGAGGTAATACTTCCACAAAAAAAAATGAGATAATAAGGGTGGGTTCCATGCAAAATCTCAAAATATTATGTATATCCAACAAAAAAAATTGTATCACATGAACATTTGCATGGCTCCGTTTTACTACATAGAGTAAATTTCATACATCTCGATAAAATATTTTTCATTAAGTATGAGAGTTTTATAAAGACCGGGGGGAAGATTTTGACAGAATAATATATATCAATAGTATGTCAGTGATTTTTTTTTCAAATTCATATAGTTTTATGTATTTAAACCTCCCAAAATTTTTGTATATGTTAATTAGTCGGATGAATTTTTTTGGCTCTCTAATAAATACGGGCAAGCTCCGCTACTGATACGAGACCCATAGTTTTATCTTCTCTTTAGTATTTTCCATTAATATTTACATATTGATTTGTATCCATACAAATAATCATAAAGTTGTATTTTTAAATGGGAAATGCGCAAACATGACGGTGTGATCACAACGGGATCACGACCGCCGTGACAGCACGACCATCGGACCACCGGACAATCGTCAATCTTCTCTCTTTCTTCCCATCGTGCTTTTCTTTTCCAGCACGACGGCTATATACTGTTATTGGTTGATTATATACTGTTATGTCTGAATAATATACTTGTTATATCAAATATATATATTGTTATATCATATCTATATCTTGTTATCTTGTTATATCATACATATGTATGATATATATACTTGTTGTATATGTGAATTATATATTCTTATAGATATATTATTTTGTCTCGAATTATATATTGTTATATCATATCTATATACTCTTATACCATATCTATTTATCATGTGTATATACTTGTTATATAATATATGTGTATTGATATATATATTGTTATATATGTTAATTATATATTGCCATATATATATTGTTTGGTCCGAATTATATACTTGTTATATCAAAAGGTTATAATATATATACTTGTTTTTTGTCGAATTATATATATATATATATATATAGAGAGAGAGAGAGAGAGAGAGAGAGAGAGAGAGAACCACTAAATAGCTTGTACAAGCAATGACCAAAAATTGCTTGTGATTTTTGGTTGTGACCAAAATTCATCAAAAATTCAAATTTCAACCATACGAATTGAATATATATGTTTTGGATATATTGTAGATTAATTTTCACAAGAATCGGAATATTATATCAATTTCATCATGTATCATCAAAATTCATCACTATATATATAATTGGAATATATATATAGTGATGAAATTTGATGATACATGATGGCAATTATATAATATTCCGATTCTTATGAAAATTAATCTACAACATATTCAAAACATATATATTCCATCCGTACGGTTGAAATTTGAATTTTTGATGAATTTTGGTCATGAGCAATTTTTGGTCATTCCTTGTACAAGCTATATAGTGACTCTCTCTCTCTCTCTCTTTATATATATATATATATATATATATATATATATATATATATATATATATATATATATATATATATATACGCCTCTGTTTTGATCCCGTCGTGCTCCCGTCATTTCATACTCAACTGGAAGGCGCCAGTTGAAACTCTGTCGCATCGCCGTCATGCTTTGGCTTACATGGCGCTTGCCACGTCAGCCGTCGTGCTGCAAGCCGTCAATCGCTAGCAGATCTCTTTTTAAATTATGAACAAACTTATCTGAAGTGGAGCGAGGGTAGATCCTAGTATTACTATAAAAACTCAACAGACACAATGTCCAAACTATTCTAGCTTGTGTTTATTACATAAAATTTTGATTCCTTAACTAAAAAGTGGAATTTCAATTGAAACCTTCAATAAAATTGAAATATTCCAATTAAGCTTTTAAGTTTCAATTAACATAATCATGTTTACTTATCACAGTATAAAAAGGTTCAACATAATTTTTTTTTCAAAAGATTAGCAAATGACTATTGAATTATTTATTGTAAAAAACCCAAATTTTGGAAACTTACATTTAGTTTAAAACAATATTATTTTAAAATTTTAAGGCCTTTCATTGATGATCGTCAAAGCCTCTCATTGATGATCGTCAAAGGCCTCTAAATATACATGACCGGCCCTGCTCATGATCCCTTGATGGTCACTGCATAATTGTCAAAATTTATAATGTGGTTATTTATAAGATATATTTTTTTTAATTTTGTATTAGTTTTTACTAACCGTATAATATTTGAGAATAATTGAACATAATTAAAATTTCAGTCACCACTTCATTTTCACTAATCACTTGTTTCAATAGCCAATTGATTATGTAAAAGTAACTAACAACGTCCCATTAAAAAGTGAACGTGGGGCTAACTATAATTTCCGTATTAAAATGGGGGTGCTACACTAATACAGTAATGGTACCGCAATGTAGTAGCCAGTTCGCTTGTTTTCATTTAGTTTTGTAATTAATTGGTTATCTAGTATTATTTTTTGGAAAACTATATTTTGCCCTCATATTTCCTTATAAAAATGTCATATAAATTATCATTGCATCACTTTACTATTTTCTTGCATTATTATCATTATTATTATTATTATATTGGGGCAAAGGTGTATTTATGTGAGGTATATTCATGCACATGTATATTTATATCACCCTATGATATTATGATGACAAACACTTTTGTGGGGAAATGAGAGAGCACCGTATATGCTCTTTTGTTTTTTTATGATTTGTTCTAACTATAAATGATCATATACATTTAATTTTTTGAATTGAATAGAGATGGTTCTTTATCTTACTTCTATTTTTTGTGTCAATTATATTTTTAATTTTTTTTAAAGTAACTATTTGCTTACGTTGTATTAATACGAAAAGAGAGCGTTACATAGAGTATTTACATGAAAGTAGCTAAATTCAATTTCTAAACAAAGCAAAATAAAACCAAAAAATTAAGAACAAAAAAAAAGCTAAGTTTCAGATTCTTACTTCCAATTATGTTTTTAGTTAGCTATATTTATTTCATATTCTTTGTATAATTTAAGTTCTCACTAAAATTATTATCGAGCAAATTTATCATACAACATCAACTTATCATTCTAATATGCTTCATCTAATAACTTTTAAATGATATAACCATTATTTAATAATAAATATGATAATTTTAAACTACTTATTCTTAATTATTCCTCTTTAACAACATTTTTCAGTTCGGTCGGTTCGTCTCAGGGGTAGCCACAGGCTACGCTCTAATGATTGCACCAGTATACACAGCCGAATTAGCCCCCGCCTCCATGCGAGGCCTCCTTTCGTCCTTACCCGAGGTTTTCATCAACTCCGGTGTATTACTAAGCTACATCTCCAACTTCGCCTTCTCCAGCCTCTCAAACAACATAAGTTGGCGTCTCATGTTTGCTGTGGCTGCAATTCCTCCCGCATTTCTCGCATTCGGCGTGCTCGCCATGCCCGAATCCCCCAGATGGCTCATTATGAAAGGTCGCTTGGGTGAAGCTAGTCAAGTGCTTGTCAAAACATCTGACTCACCAGAGGAAGCTGAGGTAGAAAAACAAACTGCATTTCAAATTAATACTATTTTTTTCTATTTAGTTTTTTTCCCTCAAGTTCCTCGAGTGGGGAAAAATTCTCACAGTCTACTCATTTGGGTATATGGGATTCAAGCCCCTAAACTCTAGTATTTTAAGGAAAATGCTCAATCAATAAGCTAGGGACCATTTGGAATACGTTTAACTTTTATTTCTTTTATATTTTTTCCAATGTTACAAATAACGTTTAGCGGTTTACAGCGTTGAAGTTATTTTTATAGCAGATAGCGCTTAGCGAATGCTATCGCAGGCTAGAACACATCTTAAATTTATAGCGGATAATATCATTAAGTATTAAAATATTATAAAAAATAATTTTCAAATAGAAAAATATTCATACAAAAAAATTTGAATAAAAAAATATTCATACAAAACATCAAAAAAGAAAAACTTCCAGTAAAAATAACAAAATTACTAAAAATTGCAACCAAATATTGATTCTGGTGGAGAAAAAGAGACTGCTCTTGTTTTTATTTATCAACAAAAAGTGACTTTTACTTATTTTATTTCTTTATTGAATAATTTTTTTTAATTAAATCCATTTTATTTTGTTAAATTCAGCCCAAGTTATCAATTTAAAAATAATGCGGTACAAAATTGTTGCATGCAACGTTTGGCCTCAAAATTAAGCTATATCACGCTATATCGGTGATATAGCGCATTATTACAACAATGGTTTTTTACTTTACAAATAGTCCATTAATCTTGTGGTTGAATATCTTGATTAAAGTACAGAAATTTTAAGTTTAGACCTCTATACTTCAATAAGAGTGGAGCATTTTCTCTTTCTTTACAAAAAAATATTTTCCCTTTTGTTTCTAGCTCTAAAGTTAAACAATCATGGCGCATAATCTCTTTATGTTGTAGAGTTTATAGATAACTTAACTCATGAAGTTTAACTTTTCAAAAGGCACGATTGATGGAAATAAAGGAAGCAGTCGGGATACCATTGAATTACACTGGAGATATCTTGACCATACCAAAGAGCGAAAAAAATGAAGAGAGTGTGTGGCAGGAAATGTTTACTCACGCAACCCCGTCAGTGAGACGGATTATCGCCACGGTACTCATTTTGCAATTTTTTCAACAGGCATCAGGCATTGACTCAGTTGTCTTGTATAGCCCACGCATTTTCCAAAAAGCCAGTTTAAAATCTGACACACAATTATTGGGTGCAACTATTGCAGTCGGTGTAGCTAAAGTCGGATTCATATTGGTTGCAACATTTACCTCCGATAGAGTCGGAAGGAGGTTATTACTCCTTTTGAGTAGCGGGGGGATGGTGGTCTCTCTTCTTATATTAGGATTAGGGTTAGAAATTATCGATTGGCAACATGAAGAAGGATTTACGTGGGTTGGAGTGGTGTGTATAATAGCTTCAGTCGCATTTGTAATATTTTTCTCGGTCGGATTAGGCCCGCTTGCCTGGGTTTATTGTTCTGAAATTCTACCCCTTAGACTGAGAGGCCAGGGAGCCAGTTTGGGAACGGCAATGAATCGGACTATGAGTGGAGTTATCACGATGAGTTTTATTTCGCTTTATGAAGCAATTACTGTTTCAGGGAGTTTCTTTTTGTACGCAAGCATTGCCGCCCTGAGCTGGTTTTTTATATACTTTTGTTTGCCTGAAACGAAGGGAAGGAGCTTGGAGGACATTGAGATCTTGTTTGCGTGGTGAGGAAGGATTAAGCTGCAAATTTAGAAATTATGGGTTCTATTTTGAAATGAAGTGTTGATTGATTGTTGTTGATTGATTCTGAAAAAGAACATTGATTATTGTCAAGCAAATAAATTTGAAAGGTTGGAAAAGAAAATAATTATTATCTTTTGAGGTGTGAGATGTTGATAATTGCAATTTCACTATCACTATCACTTTCTCTTTCCATTTTGCATTTTTTAAGTAGTTGTTCATTCAGTAAGCAAATTGAACCGGTCAATTTGGATGAACTCGGCTCGATTTAAATATTTTGGTTATTATGTTTTATCGGTTGGCTGAGTGTTGATTTAAAAAACTGAAATTAACCTAACCAAATCAAATTATATTTAGTATTGTTAATTTACAACAATTTAAACTTAGATTTTATTATTCATAATAGCATTGACTAATGTAATAATTATTTCTTAATATTATTTAAATTTCTTTCTAATTTGATACTAACCAAAATAAAATTCAGTATAATTTGTTTGCTTTGAGCCAAACTGACCGATTAAACACTCATATGGACCATATTGGGCTGAGCAGAGCTATATAATTATTATTTGGGCTTGAAACAATTATTATTTGGGCTTGAAACGTTTTTATCGATTTTTTTAATATATCATTATTTTCAAAAATAAATCAATACTTGCTACTGTTTTGAAAATAATGGAATAACTACTATTTCCGTCACTATTAGTGACGGAACAGACATTGTTCCGCCACTACTCGTGACGGAACATATACAATTTTTTTTCTCCAAAATCGGCCCATTTGGCGGGTTAAACATGGTTAATTAGTGTAAACAACCTTGTTCCGCCACTAATAGTAGCAGAACAGGTGTTAAATAAATTTTAAAACCATACTAATGGCTAAACATAGATCATGAATTGGTAATTAGCCTAAAAATTGAAGAATGAGCCTATTTCGCCACTATCACTGGCGGAACAAATTCATATTTAGCCTGTTCTGCCACTATTGGCGGAACAGGCTAAATTTTTTCCTTCCCCCTGACTAAATAAACGCTAAAAATGACCCATGTTTCGCCACTCCTTATGGCGGAACAGGTGAAATTTACACTTGTGTGGCGGAGCACGCGAAATTTACAAAAAAAACCCCTCATTTTAACTCGTTCCACTCTATCTCTCCCCCATTAAACCCTACCCACACCCGACGGAAAAAAAAGAGGCCAAATTTTGGGCGAAATTTGAGCGATTTTTGAGTCAAAAAAATGCCAAAATTAGTAAAAATTAAAGGAGAAAGGAAGAATTAGAAGGAAGAAGAAGAGAAAGGTAATTGATTTTATTTTATTTTGAGTTTAGGTTTAGGTGTTGGTGTTGATATTTTTTGAA